>CATIWC010001042.1:0-204674 GCA_948472305.1 Vicia faba
AATAAGAGGATCAACACTACAAACCTAATAAAAATCGTAAAATACATAGAGTTTTGATCATAAAACAACACTTTGGAAGAATTCCCTCAACACTTGCTTAAGTACTAACGGTCTTGTTCGTTGCATACTTCTAGTAAGGCTCATCCCAACTAGTTAAGTAATATAAATATGGAAATGGATTATAGCCTCTTTATATACTAGTTATAAGTTTATTCATAAACAATTTTAAAGAAAGTACAATCGAAGAACATGTTATTCTACCATTATATTCATTAACATTATTTTTTTATCGATGACTCACTTATTCTTCTTTTAGATAATATTTGTTCCAATAAAATATTTAAGATAACAAAGATAAAAACACAAAAATGAATATATTGGTTAAAGTAGAGAAAACACTAAATAACCAGGTGCTAAAACAATAGTTTAATGGTTTCATTTATCTACTGGCATGTAAGTGAGAAAAAGAGCGTAATAGAGAATTCAAGTAGCTACTAGCATAATTGAGCCGGTTAAGCAGATAAAACTTATTGAATATGAAATTTCTGAATCCATGCGACCTATAAAAAATATCATTTAAATTTGACACGACGAGCCCTAAAACATATGATAAGTAGATCTTCTTACAATATGTTGTTAACGATGTAAATGTAAAAATTGATTTCTTACAAAATTAGTGAACTTGCGTACCCAAATATTTATAAACATATATTATTTGAATTCTTTGTTAGTGTTAAAAGTGTTGATCATATCATTAAAAAAAGAATTCAAACTTATTTTTAAGATCGATTGTTTTACCATTTATGTATACCATACCTTACCTCCTTCTTTAATCATATCAAAGAGATTGTTGTCCGAATATAAAAATCAATGAAAAAAATAAATCTAAATTGCTACATGATCTCTATTGTCACCTTAAACATTAAAACTAGGAAAAGATAAAAAATCCTAGTCAAATAATAATTATTAAAAACTTTTTGTTAAATGTACATATACATTTTACTAGTGTATTAAATCATCATATTGGTTATTTTATAATTTATTTAGTCATAAATATGAAGTAATGGATTTATCTTAGGTCTTTTGCAAATTGGACTGATTTCGTAAGATACAAGTCATATTATTTGTATTCAAAGTTTAAATATTATACACCTTTTTATTAATATATAATAAATTACTAATTTCTTAAATTAATAATAATTATTATTATTATTAAAATAGAAAAATCATTTAAATAAAAATTGTAAACAAATTTTTTTATAGTGATAGAAGTATCTCTGAAGATAGACAAAATATAAGAATTTAGCTAGATCTTTTATTTAAAAAGGTTTTAACTTATATCCATTTATATTATAAATTTTATTCTTTGACATTATTTTTATTCAAAAAACGATGATTGTATTACAATATCATTTACTCAGTTTTCAATTGAAGGTATTAATTCTGGAGTAATATCATCTAAAGATTTTGAACCAATACACCAACATCTTCCACGAATACATTGCCCTTGTTTTCCATGACATCCAGCTTGACAATCTACATCTTCAGTACAAGCTGCTTCTGATTTCATGCACATATCTGCATATACAAACAATGTTTGAAAATATCTTATCAATTTTGTATGTAAAGATTACAACATATAGAATAGACGTTTTTTTTTATAAATTTCTCATAGGTTTTAAACCTGATGTGAAGATGTAGAAAGCGAATAAGTATATCATTATGAGAGCAGAAACCTTTACAGTAGCCATCTTGTATAAATAACATATTAGGATTTACATATGTCTATTATTTATAGATACATAAGATGAGACTCAATCTTGACAATATTAACTAATTAAATTTTTTATATCATTAAAAAAATAAAATTTAATTTATATAAAACAAATCAAAATAATAAGTTTTTTGACATGTACACAATAATACATTAAAATAATCAGACTAAATACACTCAAAAATACAATTTAATTAGTTGTTTAATTATTATTTAGATATAATATCATGTTAAATATAAGTTTTTTCTAATAGTATATATACGGTTAAAAAAATATTTTTTATTTATTAATTAATTTTAATAGTTAATTTAAAATTATGTTGGAAGAAGTTAAACTTCGTACCTCGAGGTTACAAGACAAATATCTTACAACTAAAGTAACACATTGTCAAAAACTTGCCCTTTATTTTAGTTATATATTTTGAGTAAAGTATGGTATATTGCAAAACGAAGCTTTACAAAAATGAAGGGAGAGCCTAAGGTTGGTCCGTCGAATTAAAAAGAATATAAATGAAGGCATTCCTAGTCTATTTTATACCAAATCCTTCCTATAGCCATTAGAAATGGATATATATATATATATATATATAATATATATATATATATATATTATATATATATATATATATATATATATATATATATATATATATATATATATATATATATATATATATTTATATATATATATATATATATATATATTATATATATATATATTTATATATATATATATATATATATATATATATATATAATTTAAAAGTGAGTATAGGCTACTTTCGAAACCATTAATTTAAAAAAAATAAATTAGTATTGCATTTTTAATATATGATAAGAAAATTTATGTTTGAAAACCTTTTCTTTTCTTATTTGTTATTTTCATCTTTTTTTCATTACAATGTATTTGTATCGATATTCAATCTTATTTTTAAAACCATTATTTACAACAACACACGTACTATCGTGACTTCAATTCAAAAGTTAATAAAAAGAATTTAAATTTTTTAAACTTTCAAATGAAATCAACAATATGAAGGTAAAGTGTAGAAAAAGAAAAAAAGATATATGAAAGGTTGTATTTGATGTTTATCAAGTATGTGGCAACGGCAAAAGTTAAAAAGGATCCATATAACATCCTCACTTCACCCTCAATTTAACGATTACTATATTATTTCTACTTAATAATAATAGTGACAACTATATCACGACTAGTAAAATTATAAGTAATTTAACATTTCTTCTAATGTAGCGTTATGCTTTTCAGTTTTACACGTCTCATATTTTTGGATTTGTGCCTTAGCATAAAAATTATGAATTTGAAAGTAAATTTAAAAGTGCACGAGCCTATGCCTTAATCCCTGATTACACACCTTTATTCTAGAGCCCAAGCCTGCGAACACAAATAACCCTAATATCATAGTCATAACACAGAAAAGTAATCAGCTTCCTCCTTCACATTTTCCCTTTTACGGAAGGAAGTGATATGAATATTATATGTATTATTGTGCCACTTTAGACTCCCTAACCAGGTTCGAGGTAGCTACCATGCCTATTAAAATAAGAGGATCAACACTCAAACCTAATAAAAATCATAAAATACATAGAGTTTTGATCATAAAACAACACTTTGGAAGAATTCCCTCAACACCTGCGTAAGTACTAAACGGTCTTGTTCGTTGCATACTTCTAGTAAGGCTCATCCCAACTAGTTAAGTAATATAAAATATGGAAATGGATTATAGCCTCTTTATATACTAGTTATAAGTTTATTCATAAACAATTTTTAAGAAAGTACAATAGAAGAACATGTTATTCTACCATTATATTCATTAACATTATTTTTTTATCGATGACTCACTTATTCTTCTTTTAGATAATATTTGTTCCAATAAAAAAATTAAGATAACAAAGATAAAAACACAAAAATGAATATATTGGTTAAAGTAGAGAAAACACTAAATAACCAGGTGCTAAAACAATAGTTTAATGGTTTCATTTATCTACTGGCATGTAAGTGAGAAAAAGAGCGTAATAGAGAAATCAAGTAACTACTAGCATAATTGAGCCGGTTAAGCAGATAAAACTTATTGAATATGAAATTTCTGAATCCATGCGACCTATAAAAAATATCATTTAAATTTGACACAACGAGCCCTAAAACATATGATAAGTAGATCTTCTTACAATATGTTGTTAACGATGTAAATGTAAAAATTGATTTCTTACAAAAATTAGTGAACTTGCGTACCCAAAATATTTATAAACATATATTATTTGAATTCTTTGTTAGTGTTTAAAAGTGTTGATCATATCATTAAAAAAAGAACTCAAACTTATTTTTATGATCGATTGTTTTACCATTTATGTATACCATACCTTACCTTTTTCTTTAACTATATCAAAAGAGTGTTGTCCGAATATAAAAATCAATGAAAAAAATAAATCTAAATTGCTACATGATCTCTATTGTCACCTTAAACATTAAAAACTAGGAAAAGATAAAAAATCCTAGTCAAATAATAATTATTAAAAACTTTTCGTTAAATGTACATATTACATTTTACTAGTGTATTAAATCATCATATTGGTTATTTTATAATTTATTTAGTCTTAAATATGAAGTAATAGATTTATCTTAGGTCTTTTGCAAATTGGACTGATTTCGTAAAATACAAGTCATATTATTTATATTCAAAGTTTAAATATTATACACCTTTTATTAATATATAATAAATTACTAATTTTCTTCAATTAATAATTATTATTATTATTATTAAAATAGAAAAATCATTTAAATAAAAATTGTAAACAAATTTTTTATAGTGATAGAAGTATCAAGAATTTAGCTAGATCTTTTATTTAAAAAGGTTTTAACTTATATCCATTTATATTATAAGTTTTATTCTTTGACATTATTTTTATTCAAAAACGATGATTGTATTACAATATTATTTACTTAGTTTTCAATTGAAGGTATTAATTCTGGAGTAATATCATCTAAAGATTTTGAACCAATACACCAACATCTTCCACGAATACATTGCCCTTGTTTTCCATGACATCCAGCTTGACAATCTACATCTTCAGTACAAGCTGCTTCTGATTTTATGCACATATCTGCATATACAAACAATGTTTGAAAATATTTTATCAATTTTGTATGTAAAGATTACAACATATAGAAAAGACGTTTTTTTTATAAATTTCTCATAGGTTTTAAACCTGATGTGAAGATGCAGAAAGCGAATAAGTATATCATTATGAGAGCAGAAACCTTTACATTAGCCATCTTGTATAAATAACATATTAGGATTTACACATGTCTATTATTTATAGATACATAAGATGAGACTCAATCTTGACCATATTAACTAATTAAATTTTTTATATCATAAAAAAAATAAAATTTAATTTATATAAAACAAATCACAATAATAAGTTTTTTGACCTGTACACAATAATACATTTAAAAATAATCAGACTAAATACACTTAACAAATACAATTTAATTAGTTGTTTAATTATTATTTAGATATAATATCATGTTAAATATAAGTTTTTTTCTAATAGTATAATACGGTTAAAAAAAATATTTTTTATTTATTAAATTAATTTTAATAGTTAATTTAAAATTATGTTGGAAGAAGTTAAACTTCGTACCTCGAGGTTACAAGACAAATATCTTACAACTAAAGTAACACATTGACAAAGACTTGCCCTTTATTTAGTTATATATTTTGAGTAAAGTCTGGTATATTGCAAAACGAAGCTTTACAAAAATGAAGGGAGAGCCTAAGGTTGGTCAGTCGAATTAAAAAATATATAAATGAAGGCATTCCTAGTCTATTTTATACCAAATCCTTCCTATAGCCATTAGAAATGGATATATATATATATATATATATATATATATATATATATATATATATATATATATATATATATATAATATATATATATATATATATATATATATATATATATATATATATATATATATATATATATTATATATATATATATATATATATATATATATATAATATATATATATATATATATATATATATATATATATATATATATATATATATATATATATATATAATTTAAAAGTGAGTATAGGCTACTTTCGAAACCATTAATTTAAAAAAATAAATTAGTATTGCTTTTTTAATATATGATAAGAAAATTTATGTTTGAAAACCTTTTCTTTTCTTATTTGTTATTTTCATCTTTTTTTCATTACAATGTATTTGTTTCGATATTCAATCTTATTTTTAAAACCATTATTTACAACAACACACGTACTATCGTGACTTCAATTCAAAAGTTAATAAAAAGAATTTAAATTTTTTAAACTTTCAAATGAATCAACAATATGAAGGTAAAGTGTAGAAAAAGAAAAAAAAGATATATGAAAGGTTGTATTTGATGTTTATCAATGATGTGGCAACGGGCAAAAGTTAAAAAGGATCCATATAACATCCTCACATTCACCCTCAATTTAACGATTACTATATTATTTCTACTTAATAATAATAGTGACAACTATATCACGACTAGTAAAATTATAAGTAATTTAACATTTCTTCTAATGTAGCGTTATGCTTTTCAGTTTTACACGTCTCATATTTTTGGATTTGTGCCTTAGCATAAAAATTATGAATTTGAAAGTAAATTTAAAAGTGCACGAGCCTATGCCTTAATCCCTGATTACACACCTTTATTCTATAGCCCAAGCCTGCGAACACAAATAACCCTAATATCATAGTCATAACACAGAAAAGTAATCAGCTTCCTCCTTCACATTTTCCCTTTTACGGAAGGAAGTGATATGAATATTATATGTATTATTGTGCCACTTTAGACTCCCTAACCAGGTTTGAGGGTAGCTACCATGCCTATTAAAATAAGAGGATCAACACTCAAACCTAATAAAAATCGTAAAATACATATGAGTTTTGATCATAAAACAACACTTTGGAAGAATTCCCTCAACACCTGCGTAAGTACTAAACGGTCTTGTTCGTTGCATACTTCTAGTAAGGCTCATCCCAACTAGTTAAGTAATATAAATATGGAAATGGATTATAGCCTCTTTATATACTAGTTATAAGTTTATTCATAAACAATTTTAAAGAAAGTACAATCGAAGAACATGTTATTCTACCATTATATTCATTAACATTATTTTTTTATCGATGACTCACTTATTCTTCTTTTAGATAATATTTGTTCCAATAAAAAAATTAAGATAACAAAGATAAAAACACAAAAATGAATATATTGGTTAAAGTAGAGAAAACACTAAATAACCAGGTGCTAAAACAATAGTTTAATGGTTTCATTTATCTACTGGCATGTAAGTGAGAAAAAGAGCGTAATAGAGAATTCAAGTAGCTACTAGCATAATTGAGCCGGTTAAGCAGATAAAACTTATTGAATATGAAATTTCTGAATCCATGCGACCTATAAAAAATATCATTTAAATTTGACACGACGAGCCCTAAAACATATGATAAGTAGATCTTCTTACAATATGTTGTTAACGATGTAAATGTAAAAATTGATTTCTTACAAAATTAGTGAACTTGCGTACCCAAAATATTTATAAACATATATTATTTGAATTCTTTGTTAGTGTTAAAAGTGTTGATCATATCATTAAAAAAAGAACTCAAACTTATTTTTAAGATCGATTGTTTTACCATTTATGTATACCATACCTTACCTTTTTCTTTAATCATTACAAAGAGATTGTTGTCCGAATATAAAAATCAATGAAAAAAATAAATCTAAATTGCTACATGATCTCTATTGTCACCTTAAACATTAAAAACTAGGAAAAGATAAAAAATCCTAGTCAAATAATAATTATTAAAAACTTTTTGTTAAATGTACATATTACATTTTACTAGTGTATTAAATCATCATATTGGTTATTTTATAATTTATTTAGTCATAAATATGAAGTAATGGATTTATCTTAGGTCTTTTGCAAATTGGACTGATTTCGTAAGATACAAGTCATATTATTTGTATTCAAAGTTTAAATATTATACACCTTTTTATTAATATATAATAAATTACTAATTTTCTTAAATTAATAATAATAATTATTATTATTAAAATAGAAAAATCATTTAAATAAAAATTGTAAACAAATTTTTTATAGTGATAGAAGTATCTCTGAAGATAGACAAAATATAAGAATTTAGCTAGATCTTTTATTTAAAAAGGTTTTAACTTATATCCATTTATATTATAAATTTTATTCTTTGACATTATTTTTATTCAAAAACGATGATTGTATTACAATATCATTTACTCAGTTTTCAATTGAAGGTATTAATTCTGGAGTAATATCATCTAAAGATTTTGAACCAATACACCAACATCTTCCACGAATACATTGCCCTTGTTTTCCATGACATCCAGCTTGACAATCTACATCTTCAGTACAAGCTGCTTCTGATTTCATGCACATATCTGCATATACAAACAATGTTTGAAAATATTTTATCAATTTTGTATGTAAAGATTACAACATATAGAAAAGACGTTTTTTTTATAAATTTCTCATAGGTTTTAAACCTGATGTGAAGATGTAGAAAGCGAATAAGTATATCATTATGAGAGCAGAAACCTTTACAGTAGCCATCTTGTATAAATAACATATTAGGATTTACATATGTCTATTATTTATAGATACATAAGATGAGACTCAATCTTGACAATATTAACTAATAAATTTTTTATATCATTAAAAAAATAAAATTTAATTTATATAAAACAAATCACAATAATAAGTTTTTTGACATGTACACAATAATACATTTAAATAATCAGACTAAATACACTCAAAAAATACAATTTAATTAGTTGTTTAATTATTATTTAGATATAATATCATGTTAAATATAAGTTTTTTCTAATAGTATAATACGGTTAAAAAAATATTTTTTATTTATTAAATTAATTTTAATAGTTAATTTAAAATTATGTTGGAAGAAGTTAAACTTCGTACCTCGAGGTTACAAGACAAATATCTTACAACTAAAGTAACACATTGTCAAAAACTTGCCCTTTATTTTAGTTATATATTTTGAGTAAGTATGGTATATTGCAAACGAAGCTTTACAAAAATGAAGGGAGAGCCTAAGGTTGGTCCGTCGAATTAAAAAAAATATAAATGAAGGCATTCCTAGTCTATTTTATACCAAATCCTTCCTATAGCCATTAGAAATGGATATATATATATATATATATATAATATATATATATATATATATATATATTATATATATATATATATATATATATATATATATATATATATATATATATATATATATATATATATATATATATATATATATATATATATATATATATATATATATATATATATAATATATATATATATATATATAATTTAAAAGTGAGTATAGGCTACTTTCGAAACCATTAATTTAAAAAAATAAATTAGTATTGCTTTTTTAATATATGATAAGAAAATTTATGTTTGAAAACCTTTTCTTTTCTTATTTTGTTATTTTCATCTTTTTTCATTACAATGTATTTGTTTCGATATTCAATCTTATTTTTAAAACCATTCTTTACAACAACACACGTACTATCGTGACTTCAATTCAAAAGTTAATAAAAAGAATTTAAATTTTTTTAAACTTTCAAATGAAATCAACAATATGAAGGTAAAGTGTAGAAAAAGAAAAAAAGATATATGAAAGGTTGTATTTGATGTTTATCAAGGATGTGGCAACGGGCAAAAGTTAAAAAGGATCCATATAACATCCTCACATTCACCCTCAATTTAACGATTACTATATTATTTCTACTTAATAATAATAGTGACAACTATATCACGACTAGTAAAATATAAGTAATTTAACATTTCTTCTAATGTAGCGTTATGCTTTTCAGTTTTACACGTCTCATATTTTTGGATTTGTGCCTTAGCATAAAAATTATGAATTTGAAAGTAAATTTAAAAGTGCACGAGCCTATGCCTTAATCCCTGATTACACACCTTTATTCTAGAGCCCAAGCCTGCGAACAGAAAATAACCCTAATATCATAGTCATAACACAGAAAAGTAATCATCTTCCTCCTTCACATTTTCCCTTTTACGGAAGGAAGTGATATGAATATTATATGTATTATTGTGCCACTTTAGACTCCCTAACCAGGTTCGAGGTAGCTACCATGCCTATTAAAATAAGAGGATCAACACCTACAAACCTAATAAAATCGTAAAATACATAGAGTTTTGATCATAAAACAACACTTTGGAAGAATTCCCTCAACACTTGCTTAAGTACTAAACGGTCTTGTTCGTTGCATACTTCTAGTAAGGCTCATCCCAACTAGTTAAGTAATATAAATATGGAAATGGTTTATAGCCTCTTTATATACTAGTTATAAGTTTATTCATAAACAATTTTAAAGAAAGTACAATCGAAGAACATGTTATTCTACCATTATATTCATTAACATTATTTTTTTATCGATGACTCACTTATTCTTCTTTTAGATAATATTTGTTCCAATAAAAAATTTAAGATAACAAAGATAAAAACACAAAAATGAATATATTGGTTAAAGTAGAGAAAACACTAAATAACCAGGTGCTAAAACAATAGTTTAATGGTTTCATTTATCTACTGGCATGTAAGTGAGAAAAAGAGCGTAATAGAGAATTCAAGTAGCTACTAGCATAATTGAGCCGGTTAAGCAGATAAAACTTATTGAATATGAAATTTCTGAATCCATGCGACCTATAAAAAATATCATTTAAATTTGACACGACGAGCCCTAAAACATTTGATAAGTAGATCTTCTTACAATATGTTGTTAACGATGTAAATGTAATAATTGATTTCTTACAAAATTAGTGAACTTGCGTACCCAAAATATTTATTAAACATATATTATTTGAATTCTTTGTTAGTGTTAAAAGTGTTGATCATATCATTAAAAAAGAACTCAAACTTATTTTTAAGATCGATTGTTTTACCATTTATGTATACCATACCTTACCTTTTTCTTTAATCATATCAAAGAGATTGTTGTCCGAATATAAAAATCAATGAAAAAAAATAAATCTAAATTGCTACATGATCTCTATTGTCACCTTTAACATTAAAAACTAGGAAAAGATAAAAAATCCTAGTCAAATAATAATTATTAAAAACTTTTTGTTAAATGTACATATTACATTTTACTAGTGTATTAAATCATCATATTGGTTATTTTATAATTTATTTAGTCATAAATATGAAGTAATGGATTTATCTTAGGTCTTTTGCAAATTGGACTGACTTCGTAAGATACAAGTCATATTATTTATATTCAAAGTTTAAATATTATACACCTTTTTATTAATATATAATAAATTACTAATTTTCTTAAGTTAATAATAATTATTATTATTATTAAAAAAGAAAAATCATTTAAATAAAAATTGTAAACAAATTTTTTATAGTGATAGAAGTATCTCTGAAGATAGACAAAATATAAGAATTTAGCTAGATCTTTTATTTAAAAAGGTTTTATCTTATATCCATTTATATTATAAATTTTATTCTTTGACATTATTTTTATTCAAAAACGATGATTGTATTACAATATCATTTACTCAGTTTTCAATTGAAGGTATTAATTTTGGAGTAATATCATCTAAAGATTTTGAACCAATACACCAACATCTTTCCACGAATACATTGCCCTTGTTTTCCATGACATCCAGCTTGACAATCTACATCTTCAGTACAAGCTGCTTCTGATTTCATGCACATATCTGCATATACAAACAATGTTTGAAAATATTTTATCAATTTTGTATGTAAAGATTACAACATATAGAAAAGACGTTTTTTTTTATAAATTTCTCATAGGTTTTAAACCTGATGTGAAGATGCAGAAAGCGAATAAGTATATCATTATGAGAGCAGAAACCTTTACAGTAGCCATCTTGTATAAATAACATATTAGGATTTACATATGTCTATTATTTATAGATACATAAGATGAGACTCAATCTTGACCATATTAACTAATTAAATTTTTTATATCATAAAAAAAATAAAATTTAATTTATATAAAACAAATCACAATAATAAGTTTTTTTGACATGTACACAATAATACATTTAAAATAATCCGACTAAATACACTCAAAAAATATAATTTAATTAGTTGTTTAATTATTATTTAGATATAATATCATGTTAAATATAAGTTTTTTCTAATAGTATTATACGGTTAAAAAAATATTTTTTATTTATTAAATTAATTTTAATAGTTAATTTAAAATTATGTTGGAAGAAGTTAAACTTCATACCTCGAGGTTACAAGACAAATATCTTACAACTAAAGTAACACATTGTCAAAAACTTGCCCTTTATTTTAGTTATATATTTTGAGTAAAGTCTGGAATATTGCAAAACGAAGCTTTACAAAAATGAAGGGAGAGCCTAAGGTTGGTCCGTCGAATTAAAAAAAATATAAATGAAGGCATTCCTAGTCTATTTTATACCAAATCCTTCCTATAGCCATTAGAAATGGATATATATATATATATATATATATATATATATATATATATATATATATATATATATATATATATATATATATATATATATATATATATATATATATATATATATATATATATATATATATAATATATATATATATATATATATATATATATAATTTAAAAGTGAGTATAGGCTACTTTCGAAACCATTAATTTAAAAAAATAAATTAGTATTGCTTTTTTAATATATGATAAGAAAATTTATGTTTGAAAACCTTTTCTTTTCTTATTTGTTATTTTCATCTTTTTTTCATTACAATGTATTTGTTTCGATATTCAATCTTATTTTTAAAACCATTCTTTACAACAACACACGTACTATCGTGACTTCAATTCAAAAGTTAATAAAAAGAATTTAAATTTTTTAAACTTTCAAATGAAATCAACAATATGAAGGTAAAGTGTAGAAAAGAAAAAAAGATATATGAAGGTTGTATTTGATGTTTATCAAGGATGTGGCAACGGGCAAAAGTTAAAAAGGATCCATATAACATCCTCACATTCACCCTCAATTTAACGATTACTATATTATTTCTACTTAATAATAATAGTGACAACTATATCACGACTAGTAAAATTATAAGTAATTTAACATTTCTTCTAATGTAGCGTTATGCTTTTCAGTTTTACACGTCTCATATTTTTGGATTTGTGCCTTAGCATAAAAATTATGAATTTGAAAGTAAATTTAAAAGTGCACGAGCCTATGCCTTAATCCCTGATTACACACCTTTATTCTAGAGCCCAAGCCTTGCGAACAGAAAATAACCCTAATATCATAGTCATAACACAGAAAAGTAATCATCTTCCTCCTTCACATTTTCCCTTTTACGGAAGGAAGTGATATGAATATTATATGTATTATTGTGCCACTTTAGACTCCCTAACCAGATTCGAGGTAGCTACCATGCCTATTAAAATAAGAGGATCAACACTACAAACCTAATAAAAATCGTAAAATACATAGAGTTTTGATCATAAAACAACACTTTGGAAGAATTCCCTCAACACTTGCTTAAGTACTAAACGGTCTTGTTCGTTGCATACTTCTAGTAAGGCTCATCCCAACTAGTTAAGTAATATAAATATGGAAATGGTTTATAGCCTCTTTATATACTAGTTATAAGTTTATTCATAAACAATTTTAAAGAAAGTACAATCGAAGAACATGTTATTCTACCATTATATTCATTAACATTATTTTTTTATCGATGACTCACTTATTCTTCTTTTAGATAATATTTGTTCCAATAAAAAATTTAAGATAACAAAGATAAAAACACAAAAATGAATATATTGGTTAAAGTAGAGAAAACACTAAATAACCAGGTGCTAAAACAATAGTTTAATGGTTTCATTTATCTACTGGCATGTAAGTGAGAAAAAGAGCGTAATAGAGAATTCAAGTAGCTACTAGCATAATTGAGCCGGTTAAGCAGATAAAACTTATTGAATATGAAATTTCTGAATCCATGCGACCTATAAAAAATATCATTTAAATTTGACACGACGAGCCCTAAAACATTTGATAAGTAGATCTTCTTACAATATGTTGTTAACGATGTAAATGTAATAATTGATTTCTTACAAAATTAGTGAACTTGCGTACCCAAAATATTTATAAACATATATTATTTGAATTCTTTGTTAGTGTTAAAAGTGTTGATCATATCATTAAAAAAAGAACTCAAACTTATTTTTAAGATCGATTGTTTTACCATTTATGTATACCATACCTTACCTTTTTCTTTAATCATATCAAAGAGATTGTTGTCCGAATATAAAAATCAATGAAAAAAATAAATCTAAATTGCTACATGATCTCTATTGTCACCTTAAACATTAAAAACTAGGAAAAGATAAAAAATCTTAGTCAAATAATAATTATTAAAAACTTTTCGTTAAATGTACATATTACATTTTACTAGTGTATTAAATCATCATATTGGTTATTTTATAATTTATTTAGTCTTAAATATGAAGTAATAGATTTATCTTAGGTCTTTTGCAAATTGGACTGATTTCGTAAGATACAAGTCATATTATTTATATTCAAAGTTTAAATATTATACACCTTTTTATTAATATATAATAAATTACTAATTTTCTTAAATTAATAATAATAATTATTATTATTAAAATAGAAAAATCATTTAAATAAAAATTGTAAACAAATTTTTTATAGTGAAAGAAGTATCTCTGAAGATAGACAAAATATAAGAATTTAGCTAGATCTTTTATTTAAAAAGGTTTTAACTTATATCCATTTATATTATAAATTTTATTCTTTGACATTATTTTTATTCAAAAACGATGATTGTATTACAATATCATTTACTCAGTTTTCAATTGAAGGTATTAATTCTGGAGTAATATCATCTAAAGATTTTGAACCAATACACCAACATCTTCCACGAATACATTGCCCTTGTTTTCCATGACATCCAGCTTGACAATCTACATCTTCAGTACAAGCTGCTTCTGATTTCATGCACATATCTGCATATACAAACAATGTTTGAAAATATTTTATCAATTTTGTATGTAAAGATTACAACATATAGAAAAGACGTTTTTTTTATAAATTTCTCATAGGTTTTAAACCTGATGTGAAGATGCAGAAAGCGAGTAAGTATATCATTATGAGAGCAGAAACCTTTACAGTAGCCATCTTGTATAAATAACATATTAGGATTTACACATGTCTATTATTTATAGATACATAAAATGAGACTCAATCTTGACCATATTAACTTATTATATTTGATATATTAGAAAAAAATAAAATATAATTAATATTGAACAAATCACAATAATAAGTTTTTTTAACCATTATACAATAATACATTTAAAACAATCAGATTAAATACATTCAACAAAAACAATTTAAATTGTAAATTATTAGTTATTTAATTATTATTTAGATATAATATCATGTTCAATATAAATTTTTCCTAATAATATAATACTATTAAAAGATAGTTTTTATTTATTAAATTAATTTAAATGGTTAATTTAAAATTATGTTGGAATATGTTAAAACTAAAGTAACACATTGACAAACATTTGGCCTTTATTTTAGTTATATATTTTATTTTAAGTAAAGTCTCATATATTGGAAAAGGAAACATTACAAAAAGAAAGGGAAAGCCTAAGATTGGTCCACCGAAATAAAGAAAATATAAAATAAGACATTCTTTGTCTATTTTATACCAAATCGTTCCTATTGCCATTAGAAATGTAGTATAGGGTACTTTCAAAATCATTACTTTTTTTTTTATAAAATCAATAGTGTGCTTTTTTAGTATATGATAAGAAAATATAGGTTTGAAAACCATTTCTTTTCTTTATTTTTTTATTTTCATCTTTTTTTTATACTGTATTTGATTTGATATTCAATCTTATTTTTAAACTTATTATTTACACCCACACACGTACATACATGACTTCAACTAAAAAAGTTAATAATAAGAATTTAACTATTTTAAAATTTTAAATGGAATAAATAATACGAAGGTAAAGTGCAGAAAAAGAAGAAAAAAATATATTTGAAAGGTTGTATTTGATGTTTATTAAGGATGTGACAACTGGCAAAAGTTAAAAAGGATCCTCTAACACCCTCACATTCACCCTTGACTTAACGATTATTATATTATTTCTACTTAATAATAATAGTGACAACAATAACATGACGAGTAAAATTATAAGTAATTTAATATTTCTTCTAATGTATTCTTATGCTTTTTACTTTTACACGTCTTATATTTTTTGAGTTGTGCCATAGCATAAAATTATAAATGTGAAAGTAACTTTAAAATTGCATGAGCTTATGCCCTAATCCTAGATTTTACGCCTTTATTCTAGAGCCCAAGCCCGCGAACACAAATAACCCTAATATCGTAGTCATAACACAGAAAAGTAATCAGCTTCTTCCTTTACATTTTTTTCCTTTTACGGAAATAAGAGTGACATGAATACTATATGTATTTTTGTGCCACTTTAGACTCCCTAACCAGGTTCCAGTTTGCTACCATGCCTATAAAAATACAAGGATTGTCCTGATACGATAAAAATCGTGAGAGTTTTGATCTTTATAATATCGAGAAATGATTCTTAAGAAAAACAACTTGATGTGCAATTTTCTCTGCTAATTGGCACTTTTGAAAACCTTTTCCAAAGAATTGGCTTCAGACCCAAACATACCGACCGAAGATAAAATCAAGACAAATTTTTCGCCCAAAGAGCAACCTAAAAAACGTTGAACTGGGCGAAAGTTATGAATTTTTGAATGTCTGAAAAATAACGGTTCAGCATACTATTTTCACTATTTTTGCACCATATGGCTTCAAAGTAATTGCACATTCAGAGATCTTACTCAATGAATTGGCTTCCGATCCGAACACAAAAGTTAAAGGAAATAATAAGATGATTCACATTCTCGAAGAGGCACTCAAAGATAATCCTCCAGTCAAAAGTTACGAATTTTCAAGCATCCGAAAATTAGAGAAACATTAAATCCACTATATAGCACATTTCAGGTATTTTATGCTTTAGAAAGTCTTCCTTACAAAATTAGCTTTCTACAGGAACAAATGAAATGAAGAAGACCTCAAGCCGGTTTTCATGATTGAAGAATCAATCCTAAACCATTTTCTGATCTCAAGTTGTGAATTGTTTAGCTTAAAACACACAATACTGAATTTATTTCCGCACTGTCTCAAATCAAATGGAACGCCAAACTTTCTGCATAATCCATAGCGCGTTGGAACGCATAAGATCTTGATATGATGATGAATTTCTTGGTTGTTGATTGGATAGCTTGGAACAACATGCAGAGTGCATTAAAATGTGGAAACCCCGAGTTCAGCTTCACAATGCTATTTAACAGAACTGTCAATTTCATAACTCTTTCTTGTAGTGAAATGCCTCGATTCCATGAGTATTTGACCTAATGACATATATGTGAGAATATGATGATTAAGTATAAGCCAATTAGGATTAAAACAAAGTGGGATAACTTTAGGGCGTAATAGCTGCCACTATTTCATCTTCTTTAACAACTGGGTGAGATTGGTGGTAGCCTTTCGAACAATCAGGGTAAAAGAGGATTTAATACTTAATAGAACCATAAAATTTGCACTCTGAAGATAGTCGAGTATTATTTATTTTTTGGGTTTTTCTGTAAAAAGTGGTTATCTGAAACAAAATTTTCTCGGAGATGTATGTCAGGTCAGAGTTAGAAACGCAAAAGAAACATATATTGAATAAATGTATTTGGTAAATATATTGGACACACATCAGAAAGAGACTAACCAGAAAAGACTCCAACAAGGAAAGACATACTTGCCTAATCAAGTGTGTCATATAACTGGACTTTGAAGAGACATCGAAGGACTCTAACAAGGACGACGCACCTACCCAACCAAGGATACAAGATACTTGGACTTTGAAAGAGACACTAAAGGACTCTATCAAGGAAGGACGCACCTACCCAACCAAGGATGTCAAAAAACTGGATTTTGAAAGAGACGTTGAAGGACTCTAACGAGGAAGGACACACCTACCTAACCAAGGATTCCAGACAATTGGACTTTGAAGGAGACACTAAAAGACTCTAACGAGGAAGGACGTACCTGCCTAACCAAGGATTCCAGATGTGATACGGTGGCAGAACCGACTGTTTTGAAATGCTGGTTTGCGTTTTGCATTTTGTGTTCGCAAAATGTCGCAGTAAGCAAGAGTCACCACCGACTTTTATTTCATCCAACCGGAAAGGAAAAAGTACAGAAAAAATCCTTTTTTGAGATATTCTGTGTATGTGGGTTAGATTATAGAAAGGTATGGTGTTAGCACCCTTTCTATCCATGGTTTTCCATGGGCTCTTAGGTACTTGCTCGTCTTTTTAAAATTGCTTGTGTATGTGCTTTGTTTTTTAAAATGTTTGACTTCGTGATAACCCTTGTATCAGTCCTCAAAGGTGTGACGAAGTTGTTTTGAAAATTGTTTTGCAAATGTGTAAGTGTGAAGAATTTTGATTTGAGCAAGTACCTACTAGCATCTACCTACTCAAAAAAAAGATTTTTATATTCTTGTTTCCTTTAGAAAGCGCTATCCTACTATTGAGAAATAGGTAGCACCTTCGTTGGAGTTGTAAGGGTCAATTCGAAAGGGACGTACGATCACTAAAGCAATGTTAGACAGGAGGGAAACCATTAACACACCCTATACTTAATGATTGTTTACCGAAGGCAACCGAAGTGAGAGTATACCCTAGGAGTGATATGTGCGAGTGATCTGTTTTCAATTATTTAGTCTTTGCACATTAGGTTTTTTTCTAACTGGATTAATTTGTCATGCATTCTTGTCATTCAATCCTATTAGCATTCATCTAAACAGTCAAATATTTGCGAGAATTAAAATGCAAGAAAGTAAATCTACACTATTACAAGGCTTCGGGGAGAGGGATTAATTACATAGCCAAAAAACCCAGGAAAAAGCGATAAATAAAAAGCCCTATATTAAACTATTACAAACCATGAACAGTTACAACAATATCGTAAAAATAATAATACGCGCGCGATGAATTAACTACGAGACAACTAGGGTTTTGACCCTTCACTTAAACCTAATTACGATTGAATAAAAAGTTCTTGTTATGTTTTAAGAAAAAAGGGAATTGTTAAATTAAAGGAAAATCCTAAGCATAATTAATTTTAAACTAGGAAAAATAAATTAATTCATCTAAAAGCCTATTTTTGTATTTTTATTTATTTGAGAAAAAGAGCAAAATAAAATTAAATCAAAAGTTTAACCTAATCTCTATTTGATTTTATTTTTGAAAACAAATTACAATTTCTCTAATTTAAACTAAATTAAATTAATTTTGATAAAATAAAAACTAATCCTAATTTTTGATGAGTTATTGATTTTATGGTTTTTTGAAAAGAATAATTAATTTGTGAATTTAAAAATAAATAAGGAAAATTCAAAGAATAAAAAATAAATAAAAAAGAAATAAAATAAAGAAAAGTTAGTAAATGGGTCTGTATTAGCAATTATGGGGGTGCTGTTTGAGATTCTGAGCCCAAAAGATCCAGGCCTGTTTGACCTTGCCTAATCCAATGTGGTTGTTGACTGGGGCGTATGGTGGTCCTCCAAGAGTGGCACGTTGATCTGGGTCAGAGATGTGTTTGATGGCCAGATGTTGAGGGTACATGGTGGACGCTGGAGGCTGTAGCCTACTTGAATTCCTTAAACAAAATTGCATGAACAAAGTTTGGGACCTGGGGATCGAACCCAGGTCCTTAGGCCTATTCCCAATACACGCTTGCCAACTGAGCAATTTGGCTTATTTGAATATATAATGAAAAAAAATCTAATATATGAAAAAAGCATGGTTAATGAAAAAAATCGGTGAAATTTAAATAACCCAATCAGTGAATGCCACGCATCCATCTTCTTCCTCCCAACCGTCATTTTAGGTAACAACATCTTTACCTACGGACATGGCGCTGTAGCTACAACCCTGTGTATTTCAAAAATTGTCCATAGGCAATATAAACGACCATGGCTGGTACCAATCAACTTGTCTCATCCTCACGAGTCTCATGGTACCAGAATCAATGTCCAATTTTACCTATCCTGCAAATCCCTAAAACTAAACAAGAAACCCTAGCAATGGCAGTTTGTCATACAATCACCAAAAACGCAATTGAATATAATGATTAGCTTGCAAACATGTTAAGGAATAAGAATATGCAATCAAAACGTGCAAATGGTGTATAACTTGATGAAAACGAAAATGAAAATTTTGTCTAACCGTGTGACTGTTATAACGGGTTTCAGGACCTGGAGAGGCTTGCTAATGATTGGAATATGATCCTGAGACCTCCAACAATCGATTGGAAAGGGAAAGATGGCACGATTTGGTCTCTAATATGGAAATTGGATCACCACTTTTCCTTGAATTTTTTTGAGTTTTGTTCTAGCTCTACACGACTTCTCTCTCATCTCTCATGCCCTGCCTTGCTTCTGTATATGTAATACAACTTATTAGGTCAACAAAAACAACCTCAATCTTGTTCATCATGAAGATTTGATTTGGTCTTGTATGGCATATGATTTCTTTTTAAACTTGCTCAAATTCAATCTTTTTTCAACCAAATCAGCCTTGCATAAATTGATTCTCAATTGACAGCTCATGAGATCCTCCTTCAATGCAAAAATCATCCCTAAAACACAATATATGATTTATTTAGATTTATTTGATTTTACTTCAATTTTAAATGAATAAAAATCAAAATAAATAAAAATAAATGAGAAAATAAAGCATGGAGGGTCCCATAGGTCGTGGACTATGTTAGGAATTAGATGCAAGCATAAAAAGTTGGGCCCATTTAGCAAAAGATGCAAATTTGACTTTTGGCAATTTTGCAAAAAAAGGTCAACTTGGCCAATGCATAACTCTCTCAATTTTAACCCTAGAGAGGTGTTCTTGGACTTTTTAGAAAGCTAGGGATTTCCTATAAGCAACCCTTTTGGTCTCATATCAATTGAGTCTTCCATGTTCATGTATAAGGCTTTGACCCAAAAGGTGTTTTTGTTGACTTTTCAAAATGACCTATAATGTCAAAATTCATATCTTTTTGTGAGTGCATATTTTGAACTTGGGAGATGAATATTAATTATAGGTAATTGCATCCTTTTCAAAATGAGCTTTGGATGGGTCATTTCTGATAAAGTATGGGAAAGTTATGCTTGGTCAAAGTTGAGTTGACTTTTCCTACAAAACCCTAATTTAGCAACTTTTGGGTTTTGATGAATTGTGAGCAATCCTTGATGAATCATGATCAACCCTTGATAAAATGATGAATGATACTTCAAAATAAGTATTTTGACCAAAAATCTTGAAGTTTGATTATATGTGGGCCACAGTTGACTTTTGACCTAACACAATCGATTTTCAGGTCTTTGAGCAATTGACTGAGCAAACTTCCTCTGCAAGGCTTTAAACTTGACATGGATGATCTTGAGAACATATTAGGACAATGGTGAACATTTTGTATCCTTTGGTCTCAAGCATCTTGATGAAGAATGAAACCCTAATTTGAGATAGACAGCCTTAGGAGAGAGTTTGTCTGGTCAACTCTTGGACTTCCTTGAGCAATTTGAGGACCTCACTTGACATGTTTTGAGAAATATGGAAGGGCAAGTTTTGGGGTACAACAGCTTCCCCTGTTCAATCTTCTTAAACCTGAGGATGTGGATTGGTGTGTCTGCCTTTCGTGATCTGAAGGTGGAAGATGATTGAACACTAGAGTGCCCATAAATTTGCACTCGCATGAAGTGATACTTGAATTGCGATATTGGGAATGGGCTTATAGATTCCATTTGGAAGTTGATGACAGAATATGGGCTTAAAGATACCATCCTAAGAGGTTTCGATCGCATAAGAGATTCCATTACGAGGTCCGGTATGCCTGTTGTTGAGGAGAACTACGTTGGGGAATACTGGTCTCTGTCTTGAGAAAAAATAGAGTTTTAGGAGCTTCAGTTGTCCTTTACTCTACTGGGGAATAATTATGTTTGGGAAGCGAAAGTGCACTGCATGTTTGGTCGTGGTATATGTTGCACCGTGACTTACTGGGGAAATGTGAAATCAATTGTGTTTGATTGGGTCCCCGGTCTTACAGTGATGTGGACTACTGTTCTGGGGATAAGAGAGGAAAAACCCAGATAGTAAGGTTATGAGGAGGAACCTGGATGGCAGGGTTACTTAGGTATGAAAGCCTGGATAGTAGGGCTTGAGAAGGAACCTGGATAGTAGGGTTACTTTGATATGAAAGCCTGGGTAGTAGGGCTTGATAAGGAACCTGGATAGTAGGGTTACTTCGGTATGAAAGCCTAGGTAGTAGGGCTTGAGAAGGAACCTGGATAGTAGGGTTACTTCGATATGAAAGCCTAGGTAGTAGGGCTGTGAGAAGGAACCTGGATAGTAGGGTTACTTCTGTATGAAAGCCTGGGTAGTAGGGTTGTGAGAAGGAACCTGGATAGTAGGGTTAGTTCGATATGAAAGTCTGGGTAGTAGGGTTGTGAGAAGGAACCTGGATAGTAGGGTTACTTCGATATGGATTTGGGTAAAAGTACAGGGGGGAACCGGGGTAAGGTTGCTTTTGTCGCACCGATGATTACTCTGTTTAGTTTTGAGTGTTGATCATGGACTCATTGGAAATTTTTGATAATAACTATCTTTCCTGAAAGAAATACATGGTTAGTTATGTGTGATGCATGAGATGCATTGTATAATGACGTTCTCAAAGTAAATGAGACCATGTTATATGTGATGTATGCATATGTCATGATGTATGAACATGAAATGCTGACATAATAATCTGAGTCTGGGAAAATAAATCCATGACTGTTGTTTGGAGAGTGTGAGAAATGGAATTCTTGGCTGCTGTAACAAACCATAGTTCCTCTACTTCTGTTAGGGATGGTGAACAACAATGACTATGCTGGGGATTTGCCCCTTGGCTGGTAAATATTCTGCCGGACGAGACTATGTCTGAGGATAACTCTGTGGGGAATAACTCTGTTGGAGAGGAGGTACTCTGTTGATGGATCTGCTGACTTAGAGAGATGACTCAACTGGGGATGAATTTCCATTACAGGTGAACTCTTTTGGAGATTGAATTTCTGCTTGTGAGAGAAGTAAACTTTGCTTGGGGAACAATCGACTTACTCGCGATTGCGAACTTCAATAAGGGAGAGTTATGTCCTGCTCGGGAAAGCTAACATCATTGTATTTGGATATTTCATACTCTGTGGGGAATGTATGTACCATTGCTTACATTCTTAAGTTGGCTTTATCCCTGTACCTGATGGGAAGAGTAACTGTAAGGTTTTGGACACTTCTTGCTTGTCCTTGTTCCTGGAATTACGAGTAATTTGTCTTTTGTTTTTCATGTCAATATTTGTGAGCAAAAATTATTTTCAAATGCATATATCAAAAATGAACCATTGGACGTTCTTGCAAAACAAAACAGAAAAAGAAAAACAATCTGGAATTTTCTTGTGAAAACGAATTGTATTGATTTTTGAAGTTGGCCTATAGTAGGCGTTTTTGTACAAAGAGGCTGATGTCCCAATAAGAGAACGCCGCCGAAAGATAGAAATTACAATTTGTGTAAAAGAAAGAAAATCAGCTACGTCAAACAATCCCATCAGGTTTCAACTCTGCTATTGCCTTTATATCTTCAAGTGTCCCATCACTTTACTTCTTGGTCGAAGGTGGATCAGATTGATTGGGGCCGTCTGAGCTTGAAAGTCGATACCGAGGTCTGGATGCAAGTTGATCCAATGAGACATAGTGTTACGCTTAAAATCCCTAATTTTTTCCTGGTCCTCCATTTCGGGTTTTCAGTCCACCGGGATACCCTTTTTTGCCCAAGCCGCCTTTTCAGATTTTCGACTTGTCGGGTGCACAGTTTTTCCATTTCATCCCTTACTTTTGCCCGAACCCTTTTAGTCCGTCGGAAAGCCCTTATTTTTGCCTAGGCCAGTCAACCTAGCGGGTCTCTGATTATGCGTAGTATCTTTTCACTATGTCTGCATTGACGAGGTGAGGAAGGTCGTCACCATCCATAGTGGTTAGAATCATAGCTCCACCCGAGAAAATGTTCTTAACCACAAATGGCCCTTCGTATTTAGGGGTTCATTTGCCCATGGGATCACCTTGCGGTAGTATGATGCATTTTATCACTAGATCCCCGACTTGATATTCTTGACGTCTGACTTTCTTGTTAAAAGCCTTGATCATCCGCTTTTG
This sequence comes from Vicia faba, assembly GCA_948472305.1. Taxonomy (NCBI): domain Eukaryota; kingdom Viridiplantae; phylum Streptophyta; class Magnoliopsida; order Fabales; family Fabaceae; genus Vicia; species Vicia faba. The sequence goes on from CATIWC010001042.1 coordinate 24,231, forward strand.
ATATGTTTGACCGTGACAGATAGCAGTAAGTCTCTTTTCATCGATTAGATTTAGCTGATCAAGTTGGGTTTAGAACCAGTCGTCTTTGTTCAAACCTGTATCCTTCATAATTCTGAGAGAGGGTATCTGGACCTCGATGGGTAGGACTGCCTCCATGCCATACACCAAAGAGTAGGGTGTTGCCCATGTCGACGTCCGTGCTGAGGTACGGTACCCATGAAGAGCGAATGGTAACATCTCGTGCCAGTCTTTGTATGTCACCGTCATCTTCAGCACAATTTTCTTGATGTTCTTGTTAGCCTCTTCAACAGTCCCATTCATCTTCGGCCGGTAGGAAGAACGGTTATGATGCTGTATCTTGAACTGCTTACAGAGCTTGGTGATCATCGTATTATTGAGATTTGTACCATTGTCAGTAATAATCCTCTCTGGTACACCATATCGATAGATCACATTGTGTCGGATAAACCGCGCCATGATGTTCTTGGTTACCGTAGCAAAGGAAGTTGCCTCAACCCACTTTGTAAAGTAATCAATGGCTACCAGAATGAAGTGATTCCCATTAGATGCAGTAGGTCTGATCTCGCCGATCATGTCGATGCCCCATATTGCAAAGGGCCAAGGAGCTGTCAAAACATTCAGAGGAACCGGAGGTACATGCACCTTATCACCATAGACTTGGCATTTATGACAGGTTCGAGAGTGCTGATAACAATCGGCTTCCATAGTGGACCAATAATATCCTGCCCGTAGGATTTTCTTCGCCATGGTATGTCCACTAGAATGAGTTTCGAAGGTACCTTCATGTAATTATGCCATGATCCTTTCTGCCTCGCTCTTGTCTACACACCGCAGTAAGGTTGAATCATGGTTACGCTTATAGAGGATTCCGTTGCTGATGAAGAACTTCGCAGCGAACCTTCTCAGAAACTTCTTATCATTAACAGATGCCCCCTCGAGGTACTCTTGAGCCTCAAGACACCTCTTTACCTCATGGAACCAGGGTTTGTCTTCTACCTCTTCAGTCTCGATGTCGCAGCAATGTGCGGGTTCATCCAACCTATCAACGGTAATCTGGGGAGCTTCATTGTCCCACCTTACTTTGAACATAAAAGACATGGTAGCTAGCGCATCCGCCAACTGATTTTCCTCTCTTGGGAAGTGTTCAAAAGTTATCTCCTCAAAGTATGGGAGTAATGTTAGTACATACTCTTTGTAAGGAATAAGATTCAGGTGCTTCGTATCCCACTCGCCTTTGATCTGAGTTATCACCAGAGCAGAATCTCCCAATACACTCAAGAACTTATTCCTCAAGTCAATAGCAGCTCGAAGACCCATGATGCATGCTTCATACTCCATCATATTGTTGGGGCAGTTAAAACATAATCGAGCGATGAATGGAGTATGACAGCCCTCAGGAGATATAATTACAGCACCAATGCCATTACCCAATGCGTTCGAGGCTCCATCAAAATACATAGATCATTGGGATCCCTCCTTGGGTCCTTTATCCGGTCCAGGTTCTTTGCAGTCGATTACCAACATAATATTCTCATCCGGGAACTCGAAATTTATGGACTGGTAGTCATCCACGGCCTGATGCGCCAAATGATCCGCCAATACACTCCCCTTGATTGCTTTCTGGGTTGTGTATTGGATTTCGTACTCGGTTAAGATCATCTGCCATCTTTCTATCCTTCTGGAGAGAGCGGGTTTCTCGAAAATATACTTGATCGGATCCATCTTTGATATCAATAAGGTAGTGTGAGTCAGCATATACTGTCTCAGCCGGTGAGCAGCCCATGCCAAAGCGCAGCAAGTTTTCTCAAGCAATGAGTATCGGGTCTCACAGTCGGTAAACTTTTTTCTAAGGTAGTAAATGGAATGCTCTTTTCGGCCAGACTCGTCATGCTGCCCCAGCACACACCCCATTGAATTGTCTAGCATTGTCAAGTATAAAATCAAAGGTCTCCCTTCAACTGGAGGCATCAAAATTGGTGGTTCTTGAAAGTATTCTTTAATTCTTTCAAAAGCGGTCTGGCATTCATCATTCCACTTTACCACTTGATCTTTCTTCAGCGGCTTGAAGATTGGCTCACAAGTAGCAGTCGGATGTGAAATGAATCTGGCAATGTAATTCAGACGTCCCAAGAAGCCTCTAACTTCTTTTTCTGTGCGGGGAGCCGGCATCTCTTGTATGGCTTTTACCTTTACAGGGTCCACCTGAATACCTTTATCACTGACAACAAAACCCAGAAGCTTACCAGACCTTACCCCAAAGGTACACTTGTTCTGATTCAACCTCAGCTTGTACGTCTTTAACCTGTCAAACAGTTTCTGGAGATGATCAAGATGCTCTTCCTCAGTCTGGGATTTGGCTATCATGTCATCAGCATAAACCTCAATCTCGTGGCGGATCATATCGTGGAACAAAGCAACCATGGCGCGCTGATAAGTTTCCCCAGCATTCTTCAACCCAAAAGGCATTACCTTGTAACAGAAGGTGCCCCACTGCGTAATGAAGGTTGTCTTCTCCATGTCCTCATGAGCCATCTTGATCTCATTGTAGCTAGAAAAACCATCCATGAAGGAGAAGATTTTGTGTTGTGCGGTGTTGTCGACCAGAACATTAATGTGAGGAAGTGGGAAGTCATCCTTGGGGCTCGCCCTGTTCAGATCTCTATAGTCCACACATATCTGTACCTTACCATCCTTCTTAGGTACCGGAACAACGTTGGCAACCCACTACAGATAAGAAGTGACAGCTAAGAACCCTACATCGAACTGTTTCATGATCTCTGCCTTTATTTTCTCTGACATTTCAGGGCGCATGCGGCGGACCTTCTGCTTTACCGGAGGGCGGTCTTCTTTAGTCGGCAGGCGATGAACCACAATATCAGTGTCCAAACCAGGCATATCTTCATAACACCAGGCAAAGATCTCAACATAGTCGCGTAGCATCTGTATTAACCTTCGTTTGACACTAGGCTCCATATTCACACCTATCTTAACCTCTTTCCTGTCTTCCTCTGTACCCAAATTCACTGACTCAACTGACTCTTAATGAGGCTAAATGGCCCTTTCCTCCTGATGTAATAGTCTAGCAAGTTCTCCAGGCACCTCACAATCATCCTCACCTTCGTCCTCGGCTTAGTTGATCGGATTTTCAAAGTCATAACTGGCAGTAGCAGAGTCGTTATCAATGGGATCCATAGTGGATATGGATCTGCATTATGATACGTGAGTGTGTGTAAGAGAATAGCTATTTTGATAAAGTGAGAGACAGAAAAGAAAAACAAGGAGCGCAAAATTTGTAATGCAAGAAATGTCCAATGCTTTATTAATGATATATGAAATGACAAATAATAAGCCCTCACAAGCAAAGCCAAGGTGCCTCGGGCAAGGCAGCGGGCCGTAAAGTTTCAAACTGTTTATTACAAATCTTAAAACAAAAAGTCAATTACTGCAGAATAAAAGAAACAGGTATGAAGTCCTTCGTCGTCCATTTATTCAGTCCTTCATTGGTCGTTGGGTAGATTCAGTTGTCGATGTCAGAATCTTCTTCATTGTCTTCAATTGCATTAACTCCCTGATTGCTGATGTGCAGAGGAGGTCTTCCAATCCATGCATGCCTAACATCCCTTTGAGCCCCTTCTTCAATTACATCCCTGGCGTCTTTGAGAGAAGCCATCTTCAACGGAGGCTTGTTGGTAGCAACTTCGGTTGACGCTAAAATCTGAGGGACCTCTTCGAAATTTTGACAAGGAGTTTCTATGAATTCCCCGTCCATCTCTATGTAGCGAAAGGAGTTGAGATGACTCACCATATACTCTTCTTCACCTCACACTATGACAATCTTCCCCTTCACCGGATATTTCAGCATTTGATGGAGCGTGGAAGTCACTGCCCCAGCCTTATGAATCCAAGGATGACCCAGCAAGCAAGAATATGACGGCTTGATATCCATTACGTAGAAGGTGGACCCAAAGGTCTAAGAACCCACTTTGACAGGGATGTCCACCTCCCCGTGCCCCATTCTTTTTGATCCATCAAAAGCCCTTACCACAATGTTACTCGGCTTTAGAATCAAACCCTCACAATCTAGACGGTCCAATGCTTTCTTTGGCAGAACATTCAATGAGGACCCGATATCTACCCACACATGGACCATAGTGGTGCCCCTGCACTCAATCGAGACGTGCAGAGAATCATTATGATTTCTCCCCTTAGCAGTCAGATTCCCATCTTAAAATCCTAGCCCATTGTCAGCAGTCAGGCTAGCCACACAATCTTTGAACTAATCTGCAGAAGTTTCCTGCGGCACATGCGCAGTCTTGAGAAATGCAATCAAAACCTTCGCATGGGCTTCCGAACACAACAATAGGGAAAACATGGAGATCTTCGACGAGGTCTGCCCCAGCTGCTCGACTACCTTGCAATCGCTCTTCTTTATAATTTTCAATATTTCCTCTATTTCTTCTTTAGAGGTTTCCACAATGATTTTCCTAGGTGCCTCCATCCGGGCAGGCTCACCTATGATTTCTTTGCCCCGAGTCCCAGATGGCTTGGTGACAGGGGTGATAACTGGAGTAGGAACTGGGACAGTAGTTAATGTACTAGCAAACGGAATGACAACAGGTTTGTGGACAGTCGGAGGGGAAATCTCAGGAGAAAAGAGTCTTCCACTTCTGGTGACCTTGCTATCCCCGACAATATCAATATCAGCTTCTTCATTCTTCAAGTCTTGTTTAATACCATGGTAATACACATCAGCGCCATAGTGCCAAGGGACAGCCTTATCCGAAGTGTATGGGACGGGACCAGGTGTGGTGATTATTAACGGAGCAATTCTTGGAACAGGTGTAATCCTAACAGGTTTTCTCGAGGAAACCTTGGAAGGATTGGCGGAAATGGTTATGATGGCAATGTCTTCATTTGGAACCAACAGAATCATAGTCTTCTCAAACAAAATCTATTTATTATCCATCAGGCACTGAACACCTGATTTCAACAAACAACACCCGAAAGGCAGGATCGCACACATGTGGCAACCTTTACCACAGCTCGGAAATAAACTGGCCAACAACAAGTTCTTCTTAACCGTCATTAGAGGAGTAGAGACTTCTTCCACATAGGTCACAAATAAATCGGTGTTTGACAGCATTAACTCCACGACCATGTTTGGGTATGGGAGCAGTTATAACATTTGGCTTTTCCGGAGCATCAAACTCTATCTCCTTAGCTTCCAACAAATCTTGTACTTTATTCCTCAGAGCCTAGAAATCGTTTGTGTCGTGGCCTGGACTCTCCGAATGGTAGGCACGCCGCATGTTGGGATTGTATATGGGAGAAGAAGTGTTTGGATTCTTGGGAGCCTCTCTCAAGGTTGCCAAGTTGGATTTCAGCAGATGAGGTAGAACTTCAGCCAAATTCATATTGATGCGGGTAAATTGATGTTGCATTCTTTCCACTCTTTGTTGATTGTTGCGTTGTGGAGCAACTGTGGGTCTTGGTATCACTACATCATTCACCGTTTGACGGTGTTCAGATCTATTTTGGCCTCTCGGGCTATAAACTGTACTAGCTTCCTTCTTATCGGTGAAAGGCTTATTTGTTGCACTTGACGAAGCATCCTTCTGTATTTTACCACTTCGAATGCCAGCCTCTACTCTTTCTCCAGTCAAAATCAACTCAGTAAACCCAGATGACGAGTTGTCGATCAAGTGATTGAAAAATGGACCAAATAGTGTCCCTAGAAACATGTCAACCAACTCCCTATCAGACAAAGGGGGTTGGACTCTTCCAGCCAAGTCTCTCCACTTTTGAGCATAATCTTTAAAACCTTCACCTGCACCCATAGAGATACCCTGGAGCTGAGTACGAGTGGGAGCAAGGTCGGCGTTGTACTGATACTGCTTGTAGAAAGCAGCAGCAAGATCTTCACAGTTTCGGACACTGGCTCCCTCCAACTGATAGAACCATTCAAGTTGAGTCCCTGACAGACTATCTTGAAAGAAGTGCACCCATAAATTTATATCAGCAGTGTGGCGTTGGATCTTTCTGACATACGAGTGGAGATGGAGTTTTGGACAGGATATTCCATCGTACTTGGCGAAAACCGGAGTTTGAACTTATGAGGGATGACCACTCCCGATACCAGCCCCAATTCTCCGAAATCCAAACCAGGTATTTTCTGAATTTCCATAGCACTCAGTCGGTCTTCTAGCTGCTTGTACCTATCCTCAGCAGGAGGATATTGCTCATCGTCTAATCCATATCATTATCAGAAACTGCAGGACTAGGGTCCTTTGCTCTCTCTTGGTTCTCCCCGTCCTTGGATGGGGAGGTCAGATCAGCTGGTTTTCTCAACCTTTCTCCAAATCTTCTACCCATGTTCAGAATACCGACCTTCTCCTTCTTCTTCTTCTCTTTCAGAATAAGGGTCTTCAAATCCTCTTGCCCTTTAGCCAGACTTATGAACATCTGTTGGAATTAGGCGTTTTGTGCCTGAAGATCTTTGATGGCTTGATCGAAAGACATTTTTGTTGAAATAAATAGCGAAGAAGATGAGAAACCTGTAATGGTACCTGTAATGGTATGCATGATAATGGGATGCGTATGTAATGATTTCAAAGACTTTGGGAGATTTAAATTTGTAAACCAAAAAATAAAGAAAACTTTATTAGCTTAAACTTTGAAAGGTTCAACAATGCCTTTAAGGCGTTACAAATAAGTAAATAAAACAAAATCTAAAACTAGAAAAAGAATAATCAAAAGTCCCGTGGTCGCTTCCTCTTTGTGCTGATTTAGTCATTGATCACTCTTTCTTCCTCGAGCTACCTGGTGAGCTTCAAAATCTTCCTTTCTTGCTTATGGTATTGTTCCCCGTAAGTATCCCGCTCATTCTTCAGCTGAATCTAAGACCTCTGCAACTCCACAGGATCAATGGGAATGTAAGGATAGAGAACCATGTAAGGAATGCCCTCTTCATTAGTGGGCTGCACAATCACTGGTAATACGGCCTCATAGGGCATCCCAAGCTTCTGGGCACGAGCTCGGACCCATTGGAGGTAAGGCTGCATAGAAGAGAAGTCTTTGGTCCCAACTTTTGGGGGTCAGATCTGTTCACCATGCCCTAAGATCGTATAAACTTCTGACGGTGCTCCTTAACGTCCTCCTTGTAGTCAAATACAATGTCCTCATGAAGTATCTCATGGGGACCATCTCTCCGAGCACGACCAAATTGTTGCAAAGCTAAACAAGGATTGTAAGTTATACCCCCTTTGATTCTAAGCAACGGGACATTAGGGTATCCCCTACAACGGTCAATAACAACAGTGTCTTCCATAGCCCGGGAACACCAAAGAATATATGTATGAGCAAGTGACATTATTCTGTAGGACCAACCCAAACCTTCTTCGTTCTTCAGCACAAACTTAGGGAGGTGAGAAATAAACCACCTCGACAGCAACAACATGCAACACATAAGAGTCCCTCTTCTCCTCACGGTACGAGTATAGAGGGCATGCAAGATATCTCCAAGAAAGGTAGGCACAGGGTTGCGAGAAAGGAAAATCTTGACAGCATTCACATCTACAAAGGAATCCGGATTCGGGAAGAGAACCAAACCATAGATAAGGAGAGCCAAGATATCTTCAAAAGCCTGAAAATCCAAATTATCCCATAATAGATGAGTCTAGTCTATCAGAAATTTGGCTAGAAAACCTTTGAGCCCGCTTCGTGTTTCCCAATTGGATACTACATCAGCCCATTTCAAATGCAGAGCTGAGGCAATGTCTTATGGTCTAGGAACTTATTCCATACCTGTGAAGGGTGCCTATTCAAGGATGGATATGCCCAATAGGTGAGAGAACTCTTCCAAGGTGGGAACCAGCTGGTAATCTGGAAAGGTGAAGCAATGATGCACGGGATCGAAGAACTGAAAAAGTACGCTCATCATCTGCTCATCAAGATTTGAAGTGACCAGGCTGAGAAGTTGACAGTGTCTCTTAATGAACATAGAAGTCTCAGAAACTCTTGAGGCTAGCTCTTTATGTTGGGTAGGTATTTGCACAAAGTTGACTCGGATGGTATTTCTACGCACGGAAGCCATAATCTGTAAAACAGAACAAAGATAAATTCCCTTGGTCTTTGAAATGGTTAGTGTAATGAAGTATGAATGCCATGTTATGATGCATGATGTCATGGTAAACCACAGGTATAGCAAACACAGATATTGCAAACACAGATATTGCAAACACAGATATTGCAAACACAGTCAAATCACACAAAGCCCTTAGGTTTAAGGCTTGCATGAGGTCAAAGGTAGTACCCTCTTGAAGTTTAAGTTGGCTTCAACTTGTCCTAGCAAAAAGTAAACGGGTTCTAGAGGATCTCAATATCACTGACCATCCTCCATCGGTCATAGTTTCAGCTCACGCAATCTTTTCTTGTAGCCAGAACTATCTCGAGAGTATGGTCTTAATAAGTGTAGCATCGAGTATCAACCAGTTCTCAGATTTACACTGAGGTCGGCTATCTCACTACTTTCTAATGGTCAAGTTGGGCGATTAAAGGTTCTAAGGTCAGTTGATGCTTAACGACACCACACAGCGGCCCCGTATTCTCCTCGTTTCTCCATAAGGGATACCAGTACCAACCAATGTACCATATCAACGTAGCTACTGCTTCAACCGTATCGGTCTACGCCGTACAGTTCCCTCACAGTCTATTGCTACTTACCTAAAAGGTGTCCCCAGATCCAGGTTAGGATCTATAGTAAATCCCAAACAAAACCTTTAAAAGTAAAGCAATCAAAGAAATCAAGAGAAGCAATTATGATGAACTAGATCCTAAGGTATACCCCACTTATTAATTCTCCAGCAGAGTCGCCAGTTATGTAATACGGTGGCAGAACCGACTGTTTTGAAATGCTGGTTTGCGTTTTGCGTTTTGTGTTTGCAAAATGTCACGGTAAGCAAGAGTCTCCACCAACTTTTATTTCATCCAACCGGAAAGGAAAAAAGTACAGAAAAAATCCTTTTTCAAGATATTCTGAGTACAGCGGGTAGATTATAGAAAGGGAAGGTGTTAGCACCCTTTCTATCCATGGTTTTCCATGGGCTCTTAGGTACTTGCTCATCTTTTTAAAATTGCTTGTGTATGTGCTTTGTTTTTGAAAATGTTTGACTTCGTGATAACCCTTGTATCAGTCCTCAAAGGTGTGACGAAGTTGTTTTGAAAATTGTTTTGAAAATGTGTAAGTGTGAAGAGTTTTGATTTGAGCAAGTACCTACTAGCATCTACCTACTCGAAAAAAAAGATTGTTTCTATTCTTGTTTCCTTTAGACAGCGCTATCCTACTATTCAGAAATAGGTAGCACCGTCATTGGAGTTGTAAGGGTCAATTCTAAAGGGATGTACGATCACTAAAGCAATGTTAGGACGACTTAGTAATAACCCTAAAGTCTTTAAGATCATATTCGAGGCAACATTTCTGAGGCAACATTCGAATGGGACATTTGATCTTTGTTAGACAGGAGGGTAACCACTAAGACACCCTATACTTAATGATCGTTTACCGAAGGCAACCGAAGTGAGAGTATACCCTATGAGTGATATGTGCGAGTGATCTGTTTTCAATTATTTAGTCTTTGCACATTAGGTTTCTTTCTAAGTGGATTAATTTATCGTGCATTCTTGTCATTCAATCCTATTAGCATTCATCTAAACAGTCAAATATTTGCGAGAATTAAAATGCGAGAAAGTAAATCTACACTATTACAAGGCTTCGGGGAGAGGAATTAATTACATAGCCAAAAAACCCGGGAAAAAGCGATAAATAAAAAGCCCTAGATTAAACTATTACAAACCATGAACAGTTACAAGAATATCGTAAAAATAATAATACGCACGCGATGAATCGAGTACGAGACAACTAGGGTTTTGACCCTTGACTTAAACCTAATTGCGATTGAATAAAAAGTTCTTGTTATGTTTTAAGAAAATAAGGGAATTGTTAAATTAAAGGAAAATCTTAAGCCTAATTAATTTTAAACTAAGAAAAATAAATTAATTCATCTAAAAGCCTATTTTTGTATTTTTATTTATTTGAGAAAAAGAGCAAAATAAAATTAAATCAAAAGTTTAACCTAATCTCTATTTGATTTTATTTTTGAAAACAAATTACAATTTCTCTAATTTAAACTAAATTAAATTAATTTTGATAAAATAAAAACTAATCCTAATTTTTGATGAGTTATTGATTTTATGGTTTTTTTGAAAAGAATGATTAATTTGTGCATTTAAAAATAAATAAGGAAAATTCAAAGAATAAAAAATAAAGAAAAAAGAAATAAAATAAAGAAAAGTTAGTAAATGGGCCTGTATTAGCAATTATGGGGGTGCTGTTTGAGATTCTGAGCCCAAAAGATCCAGGCCTGTTTGACCTTGCCAAATCCAATGTGGCTGTTGACTGGGGGCGTATGGTGGTCCTCCAAGAGTGGCACGTTGATCTGGGTCAAAGATGCGTTTGATGTCCAGATGTTGAGGGTACATGGTGGACGTTGAAGGTTGTAGCATACTTGAATTCCTGAAACAAAATAGCATGAACAAAGTTTGGGACCTGGGGATCGAATCCAAGTCCTTAGGCCTATTCTCAATACACGCTTACCAACTGAGCTATTTGGCTTGTTTGAATATATAATGAAAACAAAATCTAATATATGAAAAAAGCATGGTTAATGAAAAAATGCGCTGAAATTTAAATAACCCAATCAGTGAATGCCACGCATCCATCTTCTTCCTCCCAACCATCGTTTTAGGTAACAACGTCTTTACCTACGGACATGGCGATGTAGCTACAACCCTGTGTATTTAAAAAATTGTCCATAGGCAATATAAACAACCATGGCTGGTACCAATCAACTCGTATCATCGTCACGAGTCTCATGGTACCAGAATTGATATCCAATTTTACCTATCCTGCAAAGTCCTAAAACTAAACAAGAAACCCTAGAAATGGCAATTTGTCATACAATCACCAAAAACTCAATTAAATATAATGATTAGGTTGAAAACATGTTAAGGAATAAGAATATGCAATCAAAACGCGCAAATGGTGTATAAATTGATGAAAACGAACACAGAAATTTTGGCTAACCGTGTGACTGCTATAACGGGTTTCAGGACTTGGAGAGGCTTGCTAATGATTGGAATATGATCCTGAGACCTTCAGCAATCGATTGGCAAGGGAAAGATGGCACGATTTGGTCTCTAGTATGGAAATTGGATCACCACTTTTCCTTGAATTTTTTTTAGTTTTGTTCTAGCTCCACACAAATTATATCTCCTCTCTCATGCCCTGCCTTGCTTCTGTATATGTAATACAACTTATTAGGTCAACAAAAACGACCTCAATCTTGCTCATCATGAAGATTTTATTTGGTCTTGTATGGCATATGATTTCTTTCCAAACTTGCTCAAATTCAATCTTTTTTCAACCAAATCAGCCTTGCACGAATTAATTCTCAATTGAAAGCTCATGAGATCCTCCTTCAATGCAAAAATCATCCCTAAAACACAATATATGATTTATTTAGATTTATTTGATTTTACTTAAATTTTAAATGAATAAAAAACAAAATAAATAAAATAAATGAGCAAATAAATCATGGAGGGTCTCATAGGTCGTGGACTATGTTAGGAATGATATGCAAGCATAAAAAGTTGGGCCCATTTAGCAAAAGATGCAAATTTGAGCACATTTGACTTTTGGCAATTTTGCAAAAAAAGGTCAACTTGGCCAATGGATAACTCTCTCAATTTTGACCCTAGGGAGGTGTTCTTGGACTTTTTAGAAATATTTGGATGTCCTCTAAGCAACCCTTTTGGTCTCATCTCAATTAATGTTTCCATGTGCATGTATGAAGCTTTGACCCAAAAGGTGTTTTTGTTGACTTTTCAAAATGACCTATAATGTCAAAATTCATATCCTTTTGTGAGTGCATATTTTGAACATGGGAGCTGAAGATGAATTGTAGTTAATTGCATCCTCTTAAAAATGCGCTTTGGATGGGTTATTTTTGATAAAGCATGAGAAAGTTATGCTTGGTCAAAATTGAGTTGACTTTTCCTACAAAACCCTAATTTAGCAACTTTTGGGTTTTGATGAATTGTGAGCAATCCTTGATGAATCATGATAAACCCTTGATCAAATGATGAATGATACTTAAAAATTAGTATGTTGACCAAAAATCTTGAAGTTTGATTGTATGTGGGCCACAGTTGACTTTTGACCTAGCATAGTCGATTTTCAGGTCTTTGAGCAATTGACTGAGTAAACTTCCTCTGCAAGGCTTGAAAATTGACATGGATGATATTGAGAACATATTAGGACAATGGTGATTATTTTGGATCCTTTGGTCTCAAGCATCTTGATGAAGAATGAAACACTAATTTGAGGTAGAATTCCTTAAGAGAGAGTTTGTCTGGTCAACTCTTGGACTTCCTTGAGCAATTTGAGGACCTCACTTGACATGTTTTGAGAAATATGGGAGGGAAAATTTTGGGGTATAACACCAGACAATTGGACTTTGAAAGAGACACTAAAGGACTATAATAAGGAAGGACGCACTTGCCCAACTAAGGATTCCAGACAACTGGATTTTGAAAGAGACACTAAAGGACTCTAACGAGGAAGGACGCACGTGCCTAACCAAGGATGCCAGACAATTGGACTTTGAAAGAGACACTAAAGGACTTTATAAAGGTATGTTAGCAAAGTTAACGGAAGGAGAATTCGACATAACACAGATAAACCAGAGAAAAGGAACTGATCAAAACAGGACCTCTAAACAAGAGGGTTAGCTAAGATAACAGATGGAGAACCATATCAACACAGATAAACCAGAGAAAAGGAATTGGTCAAAACAAGACCTTTATACAAGAGTGTCATCTAAGCTAACATATGGAGAACCCTATCAACACAGATAAACTAGAGAAAAGGAACTGATCAAAACAGGACCTCTAAATAGGAGTATTAGCTAAGCTAACAGATGGAGAACCCGATCAATACGGATAAACCAAAGAAAATGAACTAATCAAAATAGGGCCTTTAAACAAGGAATGGCCATACAAGGAAGCCTTACTGGGTATACAAATATATTGAATTTTGACTAGACGGCCAATCAAATGCGAGCTTGCAAATGAAAAAGAAAAGAGACCAGCCAAAGGGGACTCTAGACGAGGATAATGACCAAAGCAGATCCAAGTAGAATGTTGATCAAAGGCAAACTTACATAACAGAAAGAGACTGGTCGAGGGGACTGTAATAAGAATTTCCAAACCACATTGTACTTTTAAGAGGCTACAAATGTGCAAGAGCTACAATATCCCCCAGGCTAACGACGGGATGTAATTCTCAAAGAGTGGAAATTATCTGAATTTTCATACACCAAGTACGGGCCCTCAAATACTTGAGAAATAAGAAAGGTTATACATTGACTCTTTCTCGCACTGTAATGGAAAAGCAAACATGGGTAAATAACCAAGGGCTTGTAGGGGCAAGGAAAGACCATGACTCACTGGGGAAAAAGGGAAATACCAAAGACCCGACTGGTGGCAAATAAAAATGGACTCCACTTGAGAAGAAGAATAGGATCACCCTAAAGGAAGTTGCGGAAGTAATTCAAATATTAGCACATAACAACTCTAGTTACTTCAGGTGATCATAATTGGCTTATAACTCAATGCATGTTTGAATTTTTTTTAGATGCAATGCAATGATGCATGTTTAGCGATGCACTGGGGGAAACATAGCAATAATCACTTGCTGAGAAGACAAGGAACTTTCGAACAATTATCTTCGCACATTTAATCTTATAATCAAGAATAATCAATATAAACTTCATGGAGAAATTGCAAATCTGAAACATCAACTTTCAAGGATAGAAATCATTGGGGAAGTAACTCTTGAGAAGAATACTGCAAAAACAAATTACACTCCAGATGAAAACTTGAGCTCTAGTTAAACTTTTAACTTCTTGGGGAATAGATCCACAATCTATTTCTGGGGATAAAGAGAACTTTACTGGGAACCAGGATCTTCTTGTGCATAGTCCTCAATGAAGGTAACTTCAACTAGGGAATCATAAAAATTCTTAAATAAAAAGAATTCTAATCAGACCATATTGGGGGCATTACCGTCGGGATGCACATCATCTTCACCTGGGGAAGAGGAATGATGCCTTAATCTTAGAAAATTAAGATTAAAAACTCCACTAGGAATATCTCCAACAATCCTCTATCACTAGGGATAAAAGGGCTCTAAACATCATTCATATATACACACCATATTGAAGAAACAGGACTTTGTATGATTCTCATCACCACCGAACTTTGGATAAAAACAAAGAGGCACAATTTGGATAAAAATAATTTTATTGATTAATTGGCCCGTAAATGGGTATTTACAGTAGGAAGAGATCCCTAAAAAAAGGAGTAATTACATACAAATCATACAAAGGGAATTACAATGATGGCAATGTGAGTGCGATATTCTAAAGCATGCCCATTCTTGACTTCTTTTCGGACCTCCTCGATACCCAAGTTGATCACTTCCATAGTCTCTTGGTGCAGTTGTTGTAATAGGTTTTAAAATAAGAGTCGTCACCCTTAATTATTAACTTTAGGAAGAGAATATAAAGGATAACCATAATTAGATCACACATTCTAAGTTGTTGACTCGTTTTTAGATGAAGGGGAGGTGTTAGAAACCCTTCATCTACCTTGTTCACATGGATAATAGGGTTTAGAATTGCAATTTTTAGGAAATAGGTTTTTAATTTTATTAGGGGAACTCACCATGATTTTAGATGTATGCCTACGTATCCTCTTATGAGGAATCAGAGTCCCAATTTGTAGTTCGCAGTTGATTGGTGATTTTTATGGATTATGAAGATATTTCTAATTAATCCTTGAACCAAGTATGTGTTTGAAAATAGTGGAGTCTTTAGACAAAATTCGCAGTTAATGAGAAATATTTTCATAATCCTTTTTTGAAAATGATATCTTGGATTTTAAATTATGTTAGTAAAAAATTGTTAGTAATTTGATTGGTTAGATATTTTTTAGATATAATAAAAAAATAAAAATATTTTTAATGCATGGGGAAAATAATTTTAATGCAATAAAAATATTTTAATGAGTTAGTATTTTTAAAGAATTGAATTAATACATAAATGATTTTAGAAAATAAATATATTAAAGTTTAAAATAATGATTAAAATAAATAAATGAAATATAAAAATAAAAATGATTAAAAGCGTAGGGGGTGTATTTTATTTGGACTAAGTAATTCACGGGGGTACGGATAACAAGGCTCTAAATCCAGATATTGGATTTAGGCCCAGGTCACAAGGGGGTGCAAATTTGCACTACGTAGTAAAATTGGGGGGTTTCGTTTAGCAAGGGAACAAGTTCAGATATTGAACTGAGTTCAGTAGCGCGGGAGGGATGTTAATTGTATTGAGAGAGTAATTTGAAAGGTGGAGGAAGCATTGGGTTTAGCCCAAGACAAATGCTGGATCCATTGGACAATTTGTAGGAAGGTACAACATGTAATGGTGCGTTAGCGAGATCAGAGATGTTTGATATAAATCAAAGGGCTACCAGAGGCTAGCTCTGGAGCATTGATTCAAAGTAAGACAAACGAAGTGTTAATATGTAAGTTTGACTATGGAGTATGATAAGAGTGAGAACATGGAGAGACAGAGGGATTATATAAACATATCCATCCTATTTTCTTCATTTTTCCCCTTCCGTCTCTCTCTCTCTCTATCTCTCTCTCTCTCTCTAAACTTGTTCTCTCACTCTAAACAAAATTCGAGAGAGAGATGCTCTCCTATCTCTCTAGAATTCAGGCGACCAGGAATTGCATCAGCCGGCGGTGTAGCCTTGCACCACCCTGAGCCACCCTTCACCCATCCTAGAAACCCAGTTCTCTGGTTGAACTTCAATCGGGAACTTCATATGTTCATCCGAACCACCATCAAAACCCAGAATCCTTTACACATTCAACCTAAACCCTTAGATCCCTAAGTGTTTTAAACCTAACCCTAGGGTTCTTGAATGAAGCCTAACAATCCCCTAACCCGGAAATGTATGCTCTTATGAACCCTAGCCCTAAAATTGAAGAAACCTAACCCTAATGACGAACCCTAACCCTAGAAAGCCCAGGAAAAAAACCAAATTCCAAATTTCACAGAAGTACAACACCAAAATAGAGATTACGCAAACATCATAACAGCAAATATGAGTCCTAAAGTTAATTGATTCTCGGCTTACCTCTCTTGAAGTGACCCTGGTCGTATAGTCTATTTATTATTTTCCCTTTCTCCTCTTCTAATCCCTTCCTTTTTCTAATTTCACGTGCCAAGTGCGGTGGCTATGGAGGCGCGGCTTGAAGCACAGGTCTAGGGTTTCAGAAATTGAAACCCAGATCTTAAGAAGGTGGCTGACTCGCAGGTTGGTGTTCTCACTGTCACGATTCTTTTCTCCAAATACCCCTCACCCTTAAATAGTTTTTTAGGGTTCTTTATATAGGTTATAACATTTAGATGAATTAGAATGTTTTTTCTGATTTGTCGTTACTATTTTATTTAGCTTAGAAGTTAGTGATTAGATTTATTTGTATTTTAGAATTAGGGAAATATTTAATTGTAATAACTTGTTCAATGTTTTGATTTTCTGAAGATTTGATTTGATAAGATTTGCCTTAATTGATATGATCTTATTTGTTATGCATTTTTGGATTGAATCTCCATCATAATTGTTTTGCTGGTTTTTTATTTTCTGGGCTGGATCGAAATTAGAGTTTCTTGCCATAAGTTGACTTAGTCAGACTATCACAAAAGTAACAGTAGAATAATAAGTAACATCAATAATAATATTAATAATAATATTAATAATGTTTTGAAAAAATAAATACAACAAAAATGCAAATGGACTTCCATTAAGAAGAGAATGGGCCTTCCCAAAAAAAAACATAGCATGGGCCCAATTGATTAAAAAAACGTGCACCCCCTCTTTTTTTTAAAAATGAGTCAACCCTTAATGGGCCATCATATTTTGATGGCCCAAAATACCACACCCCTATATTATAACAATACACCTTTTTTTATAACTTGAAATGGATTTTTAAATGATCCCAAAGTCTTTAATGGGCCATTATATTTTGATGGTCCATTTTGAAATAATACACCCCTTCTCATGAATTTAACCCCCCCATAAAATAATATTCAAAACAAACAATTTTAAATACCATGACTATTAAATTAGAAACATAGTAACAATACGACTATTGAATTGATAGGGCAAATTTGGGGTATGACAACTGCACCTATTTAATTACTCTTCGATTGAGGGTGCGAGAATACGCAGGTCTCGCACATTTGAATCGGAGGTTTATAAAATAATGGAAGACCCCAAAATTTGACCAAAGGTTGGATAGATAAGGATACGTTGTACAACATTCCCCAAAAGTTTGAAAAAATAGGCAAAGATGATGATGTATCATCCTACTAGAGTTTGAATAGAAGTTTTGATCCGACTTAGGTGCGACGAAACGGATAAATTGTCAATATTTTAAAAAGTGAATGAAGATTTTCTCCCGTATTTACCGTGCCCTAGGAGGTAAATAATACTAGCTTGCAAAATGACATACTAATGCCTCGTGACCAACATAGTAAGCTTAAGACATAGATTTTGTTCATCATAACCTAGGAGATGAATGAAACAAAGTTTGATAACACTTCGCTGCATGGAGACCGACGTAATGAGTTATATTGCAGATTTCGCCATGTTTACTACAACCTAGGGAGTAAACAATACAAGGATGAACCTGCACACTTACCACGACCTAGAGGATAAATGACATGGGGATAGGCTTATGTATTCATCACGACCTAGAGGATGAATAGCATAACCCTGAAAAGTAACATACCTATCACAACCTAGGGAATACATATTTGAAAAGGTTTGTGCACTTATCACGATCTAGAGAATGAATAACATTGAACTGACAACTCGCACATCTACCACGACCTAGAGGATAGATGATTGAAAAGTTTGTGTGTTTATCACATACTATAGGATAAAAGACATGAGAGTAGTATTATGAATTTATCATGACCTAGAGGATAAATAACATAATCCTAAAAATTGGCATACCTACCACAACCTAGAGGGTAGATAACTGAAGAGCGTTTTTAGTAATCGAATCTTAGATAACTAGACCAAAGATAAGATCGGAGTCTACCGTTTGTTTCTCTTCTCAACCAAGGTTTTTGTTTGTTGTGTGGATAAAATAATCCAATAATGAGCCCCCAGAAAGTTCGTAGTTTTATCCAAAGATGTGTTCGGAAAATGCCAGGCATAATGCCCTAAGCTGATATGGAACCCAAATGTATATACACTGAATTTATCTGTATATGCCCCAAATATCTGTATATGTACCATATGTTTGTAGATGCCCCCAAATGTTTGTATATGCCCCAAATGTTTTTTTGTAAATGTTTTTGATATTATGTTCTTTTAAACCACTGGTTTTGTGTCACTAACTCCCCAACGTTGTATGTTGCATTGTCATGGTATTTTTGAGTTGATTTGAATAAGATGGATAGGTGTTAACAAGATTTTGATATTGTATTATAGGCAAGGGCATAGGCGTGGACGTAGTTACGGATGTAGGCGTAGGCGTGGACATGGGCGTGGACGTAGGCGTGGATTTTCTTTTGATGTTTTTCTAACCAAAATGCCTTTTGATGTTATATCAAATGCTTTTATTTGTTAAATCCCCAAAATAGTTTCAACGCAGTATTTACAAGAAATAATTGTAGTATATTTTACGAACAAGTCCAAAAAAAGAAAAAACACAATTGAAAATTTGAGAAAGTAATTGTTTATTGATAAATATGCCTCTAAAGAAGCGAGAGTACAAGATGTAATTCTTTAAAAGAGATAATTATAGAAAGATTTAAAACTGGAAAATGGAAATGAAAATGATAATTGCTACTGCTATTTCTTCAATGTCTTTTTGGTAGCTCCAATCTCCTTTGCTTATGAGTCGAATGATTTATATCAATCCCTCTCCTTCGTGGCCGTAGTTTTGGTTCTTAGATCGCAGTATTTTTGTTCTTTATTTCTGAGAAATATCCCTAACTTTTTCCTGGATCGCCCTTTTGGGTTTTCAATCCTTCGGGATAAATTTTTTTTGTATGTCCTTAATTTATGTCTGGATTTCCCTTTAGGGTTTTCAATCCATCGGGACGCTCCTTTTTTCCTAAGTCTCCCGTTTAGGGTTCGAACTTAGCAAGCTTTTTATATATATTATTTTTTTACTGCATCTAAATTTGCCGGATGTGGTAGTTCTTCCCCATTCATTGTTTTAAGGATAAGACCACCACCCGATACTATTGTTTTTACCATGTACGGACCTTTGTAGTTGGGTGTCCATTTACCACGTGAATCGAGGCGAGGTAGTAGATTTTTGTTGAGCACCAAATCTCCTTCTTTGAACACTCGAGGACGAACCTTCTTGTCAAATGCTTTCTTCATCCGCTTTTGGTACAACTGACCATGGCACAAAGCTGTCAAGCATTTTTCTTCAATGAGGTTAAGATGATCAAGTCGCTTCTGAACCCACTCTACTTCTTCAAGCTTTTTTTCCCTTAGAACTAGAAGTGATGGAATCTATACTTTAATCGGGAGTACCACCTCCATGCCATATACTAGAGAGAAAGGAGTTGTACATGTTGATGTACATACGGAATTTCGATAGCCATGTAGATAGAAAGGGAGCATCTCATACCAATATTTGTATGTCTTTACCATTTTATGAATGATTTTCTTGATGTTCTTATAGGCAACTTCAATGGCCCCATTCATCTTGGTTCGATAAGGTGAGGAATTATGATGCTCGATCTTGAAATCATCGCATAACTCCTTCATCATTTTGTTGTTTAAATTGGACCCATTGTCAATAATGATTCTGCTGGGAACCCCATATCTGCATATAATATTTTGTTTGATGAATCGGGTAAGCACTTGTCTTGTTACATTTACGTAGTATGCAACTTCCACCCAAGAAATTTGAAGCTAGCTTCCGCAGAGTTCGCTTGTCAAGTACAAAGGCATTTTTTGGATATTCTTGCTTCTCAAGATACCTCTTGATGTCATAGAACCAAGGCTTGTTGTCTGGTCCTAATTCAATAGCAAGGCAATATACAGGTTCTACAAAATGTCTGATTGTAATGAATGGTTCGTGGTTTGGCCAGGTTACTTTGAACATGGCTGATAAAGATGCCAAGGCGTCTGCCCCCTAATTTTTTTCTCGCTGAATATGACTGAATGTAATCTCGATAAATTCCACATCTAACTTCAAAACATGATGGAATCAATTTGGGATAATCGGTGTCCCATTCACCATTGACTTGGTATATGACTAGTGTTGAGTCTCCAAACACTTCGAGATGTTTAATTCTTAGGTCGATAGCAGCTTCTAGACCCAAGATACAAGCTTCGTATTCAGCAATATTATTGGTGCAGTCAAAACATAACCTCGCAGTAGAAGGTTTATGAAAATTGTTTGGAGAAGTCAAGACTGCCCCAATATCGTGCCCTAGTGCATTTGAAGCTCCATCAAACATGAGTGTCCAACGTGCCCCTGGCTCAGGTCCTGATATTTTGTAGTCACCTATAACTATGACATCTTCGTCTGGAAAGTCAAACTTCATGGGTAGATATCCTGGAAAAGGATAATGAGATAGATGATCTTCAAGTACACTACCCTTAATGGCCTTTTAAGTAACGTATTGGATGTCGTACTTGGATAGTAACATCTTCCATCTGGCTATCCTTTCTATAAGAGCTGGTTTTTCAAACAAATACTTTGGAGGATCCATTCTTGCTATTAACCACGTGGTGTGAGTTAACATATACTGCCTCAATCTTTTAGTAGCCCAATCCAATTCACAATAAGTTTTCTCGAGAAGCGAGTACCTAGTCTCACAGTCGTTGAATTTCTTGTTGAGGTAGTAAATTGCGTGATATTTTCTACCTGTTTCGTTATGTTGTCCCAATACACACCCCATAGACCCTTCAAGCACTATTAGGTACATGATGAGTGGTCTTCCAAGAGATGGTAGCATCAATATTGGTGACTCTTGTAAATATCTTTTTATTGTCTCGAAGGTTGTTTAACAATCATCGTTCCACACCACTGTCTGATCTTTTTGAAGTAATTTGAATATAGGCTTGCACGTAGCAATCAGGTGCGATATGAACCTTGAAATGTAATTCAATCATCTTAACAAACCACGAACCTCTTTTTATGTCTCTGGAACTAGCATTTCTTGTATGGCTTTTACCTTGTCGGGATCTACCTCAATACCACGCTGACTTACAATAAGACCCAGTAGCTTTCCTGACCTGACACTAAATGTACATCTATTTGGATTTAACCTTAGTTTAAATATTCGCATAAGCTCGAATAATTTTGGTAAATTTATGATGTGATCATCCTCTATATGAGATTTGGAAATCATATCTTCTGTGTATACCTCAACTTCTTTGTGGATTATATTGTGAAACAATGTGACCATAGCTCATTGATAAGTTTCCCCTGTGTTCTTTAAATCGAAAGGCATTACCTTGTAACAAAAAGTGCCCTAAGGAGTCATGAAGGTAGTTTTTTCCATATCTTTGGATGCCATTTTAATTTGATTATAACCTGAGAAACCATCCATGAACGAGAACACTAAAGCTTGAGTTGTATTATCCACCAAAACATCTATGTGAGGTAACATGAAATCGTATTTGGGACTTGCTTTGTTTAGCTCCCGATAATCTACACACATGCATACCTTGCCATCTTTCTTGGGCACTAGTATGATGTTAGTTATCCAAGGCAGATAGTCTACCACCGCTAAGAACCTTGCATCGAATTGTTTAAGGACTTCCTCTCGAATCTTGTTAGACATGTTTGGACGGGTTCTTTTGAGCTTCTGCCTCACTGGAGAACAACCTTCCTTGAGAGGTAGTCTATGCACAACAATATCTGTATCCAATCCTAGCATGTCCCTATAAGACCATGCAAATATATCCACATATTCGCGTAACAATTTGATCAGTATTTCTTTGATGCTTTCCTCAAATGTTTCCCCTAGCTTGATCTCTTTGGGATCCTCCTTCGTACCAAGGTTAATGGTCTCAATAGATTCTTGATATGGTTGTACATTGTCAGCTTTTTGCTCTATCTCCCTTGCCAACTCTTCAAAGAGTTTAAGATCTTCATCATCTTCCTCTTTCGCTTGGTTGATGGGTCCATCAAAATTATATCGGATAACAGCACCAACATTATCGGTGGTTTTAGGCATGGATCTGCACATTTCTCATGTTTTGGTGCAGTTTTAGTATGTGAATTTGGAAAATGCATATAAAAAAAAGTATTTCCATTTTCAAATATAAGAAATAAATGCAAGAGAAAGACAGGGATCTTAATTGAAAGCGAAATATAACTTTTATTAATTGTGAATATTGTTTGAAGCAAGTCAGGGGACCCTTACAAGCTACCCCTATGCTTCAGGTGTTGTACCCCAAAATTTTCCCTCCCATATTCCTCAAGAATGATCTTCAAATTGCTCAAAGATTGTTCAAGGGTTGTACAGTCAAATCACTTCCTAGGACAGCTGAAATTAGGGTTTTGGTTCTTCCAAGGAATTTGGGGTTTTCAATGGTTCAACCAAGTCTCATAGGCCTACATACATTCTCAAGCACCTACATGCCAAGTTTCAAGACTCACAGTGCCAATTTGCACAGTCAAACGCTCCATTTGATCTACAGTCAACTGCAAGGGCAAAATGGTCATTTTACAGTCAAAAGTCAGTTTTTTTGTCAACATTCTCATTTTGAAGGATAATTCATAATTTGATCAAGGGTTGATCATGATTCATCAAGGATTGCTCAAAATTCATCAAGATTCAAAAGTTGCTAAATTAGGGTTTTGTAGGAAAAGTCAACTCAACTTTGACCAAGCATAACTTTCTCATACTTTATTAGAAATGACCCATCCAAATCTCATTTTGAAGAGGATGCAATTTCCTACAATCCATCTTCACACCCCAAGATCAGAAAATGCACTCACAAGAAGTTACAAATTTGGACATTATAGGTCATTTTTGAAAGTCAACAAAAACACCTTTTGTGCCAAAGCTTATAACTTGAGAATGGAAGATCAAAATGCGATGATACCAAAAGGGTTGATTAGAGGACATCTCAAGGTTTCTAAAAGTTCAAGAACACCTCCAAAAGTTCAAAATTGAAGAAGTTATGCATTGTTGAAGTTGGGCATTTTTCCAAAATTGCCAAAAGTCAACTATCCTCAAAACTCCAATTTTTGACAAAAGGGTCCACTTTTTTCCACTTGATTCAGTCTTGTCATGCCACACACGTGTCCCATGCTGAATTTCATGACCAAATATTTATTTTTCTATTTTATTTCATTTTTATTGATTTAATTCATTATTAATCAATATTAAATCAAATAAAATCCAAAAATTATTGAAAAGGGATCTTTGTGATTTGTACAGCTTGCAAACACCATGTGCCAACCAACCAATTCGTGCTAGGGCTTATTTGTGCACAAAATCTCAGATTTGGCCATTTTTTGGAAAGTTTGTCAATGGTGAAAATGTGCAAACCTAATTCTCCCATATACATGGATTAAAGCCCAACTCTTGACCTAATTCAATTCCCATATACATAAGCAAGCTTCACAAACCTAATTCACGACCTAAGAATTGCTAAAAACGGCAAATCATAAACTGAAAAAGCTTGGAAAAGAGAGAGATCGAATTCTTGGTTAGAGCTTGCTTCAATCAAAAATATCAACGTGGTGTTCTTGCTGGCCATTCACTGAAGCTAAAGCGATCAAAAGCACGTCCAGAAACCCCCAGAATCGCGTTGTAAGTATTCAAGAACATAGCCCTGAGCACGATCTCACAACTCTGGATTCTTGCATCTTTTTGTCCAAATAATTGCATATTTATGCTTTACGTTACATTCTGAAGCGATTGGCATAATTGAATTGCATTTTTGTAGTCTGTACAGCCATGCCCGAAGCTAGGGTTTTGGCTCTTCGTTTTTAGGCATTTTGTTTTTAGGGAAAATCAGAGCAAATCAAGGGCATGAATGGACTCGGTGAGAGAAGACGAGCATGTTGATGCTCTTAGGGTTCGTTTCCATGGCCTGAGGCGAATTTTATGAGCAAGCTATGAATCTTGCTGCGGATTAAAATCTACAGGTAACAAAACCAGAAATCTGTGAAGAAGACGACCACACGTCGTCCTCCCATTGGCCTATTTGAAAAGCGCGCATTTTATTTTTTTTATTTACATCTTTTTAATTGTTTTCTTATATAATTATTTCTGCTTATTATAATAACAAAGAAACGCGCTGGTTCAGTTGGCAAAGGCATTGAAGCATAGTTCATTGGGACCTGGGTTCGAATCCCAGGTCCCCCAAAACATTTGTGCTATTTTATTTCAGGCGATTCTATGTAGCACTCCAAGCAAAGCCCTTCATACGCCCTCATCCAGATGTTGTCCAAGTGGCCTCAGATCTGATCCAAGGGTCTAGATGGAAGGACTATCATGTTCCCTGGTCAGCGCACGCATAGCAAATCCTGGAAAGTCAACGAGGCTGGAGTGTTATTGGGCCTTAGGCAAGCTGATTACACCACAGAATTGGGCCCAACACCCCCCTTCACAAGTTTATTTCTTTTCCTTCCTTTTTTTATTTCTTTCATTTAATTATTTTTATAATTATTATTTATATTACTCACAAATTAATATTTTCATAATAAAATCAGAAAATATAATATTTTTATTTATTAAATTTAATTATTATTTTTGTAAATAAATAAGTAATTAATTAATTTAGTTTTAATTAGGTTAATTTTAACTTTTTTGCAATAATTTAAAATTAATGTAGAATTAGGGTTTTTTAATAACTTTTGACCGTCTTTTATTTTTTTCCTTAAAAAACATAAAAAACTCAAAAAATATCTTTCTTTTATTTAATTAATTAATTAGTCTAGGTTTAATTTAATTAAATGCAAAATAATAAAAAATCTCTTTCTTTCTAAAAAAAAAGGGTCAAAACCCTAAAAAACTCCCCGATTCAATTTTTTCTTGCGCATGTTATTTTATTCATGTTTTGATCCATATAAGTGTAATTGCTCCGAGGATGTAATAGATTTAATTAGGACTTATTTATCGCTTTTATTTACTTCCCGCAATTTACTTTTTCAAGGGTTTGTTTTTGGCGATGTAAATATCGGACGCCTTGTAATAGCTTAGTTTTATTTTCCGCAACCATTAACTGCTAGATGTATGCTAACTAGGTTATGCATGACAAGATCTCTCTTAAATTAAAATCAGTCGTAGCTCACCATAACATGTACAAAGATAACATAACTGAAACCTGACACACTCGCACATGCCACTCCTAGGGTACGCCTCACTTGGTTGCTTCGACGTGGTCATTGAGTATAGGGTGTTTTAGACGTCACCCTCCTGTCTAAAGATCAAAGTTGCCTCGAAATGGTTGCCTCGATAAAAAACGATCTAAGACATTAGGGTTACCGCTAAGGCGTCCTACCATTGCTTTAGTGACCACATGTCCCTAAAATCGAATTGACCCGAAAACTCCAACGACGGTGCTACCTACTTCTCAATAGTGGGATAGCACTGTCTAAAGGACATTTACACAGTTTAATTTATTTTGAGTAGGTAGAGGTTCTCAGGTACTTGCTCTTTCAAAACAAAACAACTTTTTCGCACTTACACTTTTCTGAACAAAGTTTTCAAACAACACTTCATACACTCTTGAGGACAGATACAAGAGTGAAATCGAAGTTTTCAAACAAAACTTTTTCAAGACCCACAAACACAAGAAAAGCAAAACTTTTGAAAACATAGTGAGCAAGTACCTAAGAGCCCGTGGATAACCACGGATAGAAAGGGTGCTAACACCTTCCCTTTCTATAATCTACCTCTCGAACCCGAGAAACATCTCGAAAAGGAATTTTGCTGTGCTTTTGTCCTTTCCTTGTTGGAGAAAATAAAAGACGGTGGCGACTCTTGCTTACCGCGATATTTTGCGAAACGCAAACACGAACCAGCATTCCAAAACAGTCAGTTCTATTTCCACCGATCATATCGGGCTTGAAATAAGTTCTTTTAAAAACAAGAAAAAATACTTTGGAAACAAAAAGATCTCTGGAATCGCCGTGTTTGTCCAATTCTTGAGCTCTTCGTCCGGAGCATATTCACATATGAAGTCATATTCTCTTTTGGTGTTGCTCTTGTTAGATATCATCGCCACTTATCCGTGATGCTCTATTCCTTTCTTGATTAAGGTCTCCTGGGTTGAAGGAAACCGTTCCCTGCCCTTCAGTGTAGCCTTTGATGATTCGTAGCCCAAACCAAAATGATTCTTATTTTCAAGTATCTCTACAAGTTTACCCCAAATTTTTGAGGTACCCTATTCCATAGCTATTTGCAAGTCTCTCCATGAAGTCAAAGTAGGTTTCTTGATCTTCTCCACTGGTAGGGTTACCATTGAAGCAACCTCTAAGACTTGAAATTGTGTTGCTATATAGTCTTCATTAGCACTGATATATCTGTAGGACTCTATGTGACTTTCAAAGATGTCCTCTTCACCATCAATTATAACCAATACTCCTTCAATAAAGAACTTTAATTTCTGGTGTAGAGTTGAAGTAACCGCCCCTGTTGCATGAATCCAAGGTCTTCCGAATAAACATGTATATGCTGGTTCTATATCCATCACTTGAAAAGTGATGTAAAACATATGTGGGCCGATCTTGACAGGAAGATCCACTTCTCCAAACACTGTACTTTGAGAATCATCGAAAGCTTTAACTATCGTAGAACTTGGCTTTATTACAACACCATCCAATGTTAGCTTCATCAAGCTAGATTTTAGTAATACATTGAGAGAAGACCCAGTATCGGTGAGTACCCTGGACAGGCTTATGGTACCTATCTGAATAGAAATATGAAACACCTTGTTGTAAGCTCTGCCTCGTGGAAGCAACTCACTATCCTTAAAACCTAGATATGACCCAAATGTCAGACTTGCTACAATATTGTCAAACTGATTTACAATAATCTCTTTTGCGACATGAGTAGAACTTAGAACCTTCAATAGAGAGTCTATATGTGCTTCTGAGTTGAGGAGTAACGAGAGTATTGAAATCTTGGCCGGTGTTTGGTGTAACTGATCCACGACCCTATAATCACTCCTCTTGATTATTTTCAGGAATTCTTCCCCCTCTTGGTCAGAAAAATTCTTGGTAGGAGGCTTTTGTTTTTGGCTTTCCTCTATCACAATTTTCGCATTATCCTTACCCATAACACCATTCTTCTTTTGTGGTTCGGGACCATAGATTTGGCCACTGCGAGTCATGCCCCCTATTCCAGATATATTTATGATCGTCGGACCTTGACTTATCGATGGTTCACATTTCTACTTTAAACCATTGACCTATACAGTAGAATCATAACTCCAAGGTACTGCTTTGTCACTTTCATAAGGGGTAGGAGATGACCCACTAATCACCATCGTAGTCTTCGGTACCACTAATATCCTTAGAGTCTATCTTGGTATCATCACTAGTGCTTCTATTGACTCTCCCCATGGAATCACAAGAGTCTTCCTATTAGGCTTCGGCCCTTGGTAAGGATTTACTAATGGCTTCTTTGCACTCTCATCGATTACAGCTATGTATTCTTCTTTAGGGTATTTCTCGAATTGGATTATCCCCTGATCCATTAATTCTTGTAATGTCTTCTTAAAAGCTTCATTGTATTCCAAGAGGAACCCACACTCCAACAAATATTCCCTCAAAAGTTTTATCGGAGCTTTTACCTGTCTGGCTGCCCCAAAGTCAATAACCACCTCAATTTCATTTACAGCTGGCCCTCCATGCAGAGGCATGGGGTTTGTTTTAATATTCGGTTTATTGAAAGTGATATCCTGAGAGTCTAACAAATCCTGAACCTTGTGTCTAAAGGCCCAACATTCTTAAATAGTATGCCCCATAGAATTGGTGTGATACTCGCACATGGCATTTTCATTGTACTTTGGTGGGAGTGCCTCATATGGAGGAGCCAGAGGTTTTAGCTCTACCAAATATACTTTGATTAAATGTTGCAATAATTGATTATGTGACATGGGGAGAAGATCAAATCTTATCGGAGGCGTTTCAAAACTATTTTGTTTCTATTCTCGTGGAATTATTAATGGTTGTTCTGCCCTTGGGTGAGATGCTACATCATTAATTTCTCCTTCCTTCTTTTATGAGAAGTTAGGAACATGTCTTTTGCATTATAAAGCGTACTAGATGATGCCCCTTGTATTTTCCCGCTTTTTGCGCCAACTTCAATTCTTTCACCAATAGTTACCAAATGCAAAAATCCGAAAGAGACACTTCCCACCATGTTATCATAGTACAATCCTTGTAAAGTTCCCATGAACATATCCATTAGTTCTTTCTCCAAGAGTGGTGGCTGCACACATGCTGCCATTTCCCTCCATCTTTGAGCATACTCCTTGAAAGACTCCTCTTTCTTCTGAGACAAGTTTTAAAGTTGCTTATGGTTAGGCGCCATGTCCAATTTATACTTATATTGTCTCAAGAAATTATTGGCAAGATCTTCCCGTGTCTGGATATGAACCATTCTAATTGCATGTACCAATCTAAAGATGTCTGACTTAAAGTTTCTTCGGAGCAATGGATCATTAGCTTTTGATCTTGATCATATGCATGCATCTTTCTGCAATACATGCATAGATGGTTCCTCAAACATGTGAGCCCCTTATATTTTCCAAATTCAGGTACTTTGAATTTTTTAGGGATCACCACATCAGGAACTAGACCCATTTCGAGATTGTCGACATCGAAAGCATCATAACCCTCTATAGCTTTTAACCTTTCTTCCAGAGCTTTGTACTGATTAAGTTCCAAGGGATTTTTAGTGACATGAGTATGAGTTGTTCTTTGAGGTGCTTGATTTATATCTTCTAGGCCATGGTATCTATATTGTGGGTCTATGTAGTTGTCCGCGTTGTTGACCGGAATTTGAAAGGTATGAGATGTCAATACCTTTGGTGGATATGGGACAAACCCTTCAGCATCATCTTGTCTGACCTCTTGTTGAGCCAAAGTTGAATTTTGAGGTCCTGACTGTGGTTCTCTTCTTGGTTGGTGACCGCTTGATGCACCAATAGTCTGGGCTACTTCCTCAAAGGATACGCTAGGAATTTGTTCTTGCTTTTTAATGATGTTCCTCGGTGCTAGAAGAACTTGACTCATATCTCCTTTCATTGAGTCAATGCTTCCTTTTACTTGATCCAAATCTTTCCTGAATGCGGCTTGGTTTTCTTCGATCTGTTCCATCACTTTCTTTTGATGGGCTCTTGTTTGGTATGGCAGTCATAGAGATGGCGCTTTTCTATGAATGGTTTAACTAAAGATGATTTTGAAAATTAATGAGTTTTTTGTTATGAAATGTGAAATGGTGCGATGTTTGTGAATGCATGGATGCGTATGAACATGCTAAGTGTTTTTGTTTTTGAATGTCTCATTCACTTGGATTTTCCATATACTTTTTCTTGTATTTATATTTATTCAGTTTTTGCTTTTTATTGGTGAGTATCTAAAAAATAAATACACAATCAAAATATGGAAACAAAATACTTTTATTGAAATAACCATTGTCTTAAAAAAGGAGAATACAATTCAAATATTGAAAAATATTCAAACTTAAAACATTAAAATTTGCTGAAAGACATAACAAAGGGAAACAAAATCTTCTAAGTGCGCCTGCGAATTTCAGCTCTGAAGCCATCGACCATTGTCCTACAAAGCTTGAGGAAGTCTTCAACGCCTTTCGGGAGAGGAACCATCACATTTTTCGCATCTCTCAAACTTCTAGGGATGTCACCAATAAGATTGTTGGCTAAGAATTCAAGTCTTGCATGCTTGTCTTTGTATAATCGATACTCTTGGTAGAGGTCTAAAATTATCTTATGATTATCCTCTCATACCTTGGTGATCTTTGCATACTTCTCTTTTGAATATGGTTTTCAGCCCTCATCTCCGTATAGAGTTTATGTTGTATTAGGAAAATCTTTCAGAGGTCTTCTAACTTGAGACATACTCGCTCGTATTCATCAGTCTTTTGTGTGAGAAATATTTATGTCATCATCCTCTTAAGGGTTTCCCCTATCTCTGATTCTTGGCTATCTTGGAGTCTTGTGGAAAGATACTTCATTGGTTATTCTTGATCTAAAGAATCTTGCGCCAAACTTTGGATTTGAGCCCTCAAATCTTCTTCCATCTTCTTTTTGTCTTGCATTGCCTTCTCATACCACCTACTTAGCCTCCCGATTTCACTAGCAGAATCTTCTAAACTTTGGTTATGGGAATCCAAGTTGAAAGTAGCACTCAACAACCCTTTATTCGAACGCTTCCGCATAAGGCTCTCCTTTTCAAATGCGTCACGGTCTTTCTGAATATTTTGATCTTTCGATTCAAGTATGTGTTGCATCTATCTTTTCTCTTTATCTAAGTTATGGAGGTTAAGCTCCAATTCTTCTTTCTCTTTTTGAGCTTACTTTAAATCTTTCTTCAAGTTGTCTATTTATTTTAAGGACACAGGAAGAAGATTTGGGGCATCTGGCTTGTACTCAGGATCAATATCAAAAGGTAGCTTAACAACCTGAACCCTATCTAAAACCCATCGAGTGTAAGGTTCATTTGATACAACATTATTCCTTTCGACCTTTCTTTTATTAACCTTACTCCAATCTTGGATGATTTTGTTGAGCAACTCTCGGTCGTTTTTGTCCATGTCATGAATGATTAATTGTTGAAGTTCTTCATCGGAGGGTTTATCCTCCAAAGGATACCCTAGTTATCGCAAAGCCAAGGTAGAGTTATAGTTGATACAACCACGTGATCCAATCAACTAAACATTCTAAAAGTCTCCGCAACTATAGATGATATCTCTAATGTCTAGCTTCCTCGCATACCACAACACAAAATTAAAGGTAAGAGACCTTAATTTTTTAGGCCACCCGTATCTTGTCAGATTTGGAACCATGTAATCTTCCTTATAGAGATGAGTCATAAACCAAGAATATAAGACTGGGATGCAACAGTTTAGAGTACCTCTCCCCTTTTCATACTGAGTGTGAAGTGCATAATAAATATCAGCAAGTAAAGCAGGAGTTGGGTTCGCATTCAAAGCTTTCGCGCGCCAAAATACACTAATAGCTTCAGGGTAAATATAGTCCATAGTCCACATAATCAAAATTAAACCAAAGACAAGTAGCCCTAAGAAATCAACACAAGACTCCCATTCTTTGTTATTGGAAACATAAAGAGCATTATTTTCCAAATAGCATCTCTTAATCCCTTATACATCACCTTCTTTTTTGTAATTAAGTGACAATTCAGGATAAGGGATCCCTAAACCATTTGCTAAGTCTTTAATGTCAATAGTCTTCCCAATTCTCACATAAGATTTTCCCGTAGAGAAATTCAAGATTCTATCAAATTCTTCCAAAGTCGGCGCTAGCTGAAAGTCTTGGAATGTAAAACATCTCAATAGAGGATCGTAGAACTGATCCAAGGCAGAAACAACATCCAATTGTACATCCATTTTTGTCAATTCAAGGATATCCCTATAACGGCGAGTACACATCTTCAAAGCACTTTCAGATAGTTTCCCTTATTGATCTTCGTCATGTCTGGCTTAACGATATTAACACGAATAAGTTGCTTCCCTATGACATTCATTTTAAGACACTTCACCAAAAACCTTCTTTTTATATTTTTTTAATCCTGTGAATAAGGCTGACAAAAAGAATGGAGAATAATAAATATATGAAATTTAATATGTATGAATGATTGTGTGGCATAGTAACGTAATTTCAAGAAAGGTATCCTTAGTTGGTAGGCTCCTATTTTTGGCCTACGAAAATTCTACCCTCCCCATAAGGCGGTTTCCTTGAGGGTATCATGGATAACACTAGAGGGAAAGGCACAAGGGTCTCCCTTAAGTGGAGCCTCTTTGTAGACCGAAAGTTTCGTCTCTAGGTCTTGAAGGGTCTCACCATGAGTTTTTAGTTTAGGGTTTATACAAAAAGTCACAAGTTTCGTTCGAAAGTTCTACCCCTCCAAGAGGATGTCTCTTTAGACTTATTTCTTTTTTGGAATTCCACCGACTCTAGGCAAAGTCATCACAAAAACTCATAGGGATGATGTATCCCCTTGGCCAATTGACGAACCTTCTTTCTAAGGTTTTTTTTTTTTGAAAATAATTTTAAAATAAAATCCCACCACAAATAAACCAAAAGATATAAATAAATAAACAAAAATAAAAAATAAATAAAAAATAAATAAAAAATAAATAAAAAATAAAGAACTCTAAAATAACCTAAACCCTAAAGAGAGGTTTATAAATCCTATGGTTGAGCACCCAGCAGAGTCGTCAGCTGTTGTAACCAGTTTTAAAATGAGAATCGCCACCCTGAATTTTTATCTTTAGGAAGGGAATATAAAGGATAACCCTAATTCTATCAGAGATTCTAAGTTGTTGACTCATTTTTAGATGAGGGGGAGGTGTTAGGCACCTTTCACCTACCGTGTTCACAAGGATACTAGGGTTTAGAATTGCAATTTTTAGGAAATAGGGTTTTAATTTTTATTAGGGGAACTCGCCACGATTTTAGTCGTATCCTACATATCCTGTTATGAGGAATCACAGTCCCAATTCGTAGTTCGCAATTGGTTGGTGTTTTTTATGGATTACGAAGATATATCAAATTAATCCTTGAACCAAGTCTCGGGTTTAAAATAGCATAGTGTTTAGATGAAATTCGCAGTTAATGAGAATATAAAAATATATATTTAAAGATTTGAATTAATACATAAATGATTCTTAGAAAATAAATATATTAAAAGTTAAAATATTAATAATAAATAAATAAAATAAATAAATGAAATATAAAAATTAAAATGATTAAAAACGCATGAGGTGTATTTCATTTGGACTAAGTAATTCACGGGGGTGCAGATAACATGGCCTTAAATCCAGATATTGTATTTAGGCCCAGATCACATGGGGGTGCAGATTTTGCACTGTGTAGAAAAATTGGGCGGGGGGGGGGGGGGGGGGGTTGTTTAGCAAGGGCCTAAGTTCAGATATCGAATTAGGCCCAGTAGCGCATGGATGGTGTAAATTTTATTGAGAGAGTAAGGGTGCATGGAGCGTTGGGTTTGGCCCAAGACAAATGCTGGATCAGTTGGATATTTTGTGGGAAGGTACAACGTGTTATGGTGCGTTAGAGAGATTAGAGATGTTTGATCTGAATCAACGGGCTACTAGAGGACAACTCTGGAGCGTTGATTCAAAGTAAGACAAACAAAAGGTTGAGATGTATGTTTGACTAGGGAGTATGCTAAGAGTGAAACATGGAAAGACAAAGGGTTTATATAAACATCTTCATCCTATTTTATTCATTTCCCCCTTCTGTCTCTCTCTCTCTCTAACCTTGTTCTCTCACTCTAAATAAAATTCTAGAGAGAGATGCTCTCCCTTCTCTCTAGAATTCAGACGACCGAGAATCGCCTCAGCCGGTGTTGCAACCTTACACCACCCTGAGCCACCCTTCACTTGTCGTAGAAACCCAGTTCTCCGGTTGAACATCAACAGGGAACTTCATATGTTCATCCAAACCACCACCAAAACCCAAAATCCTTTACACATTCAGCCTAAACCCTTAGAACACTAAGTGTTTTAAACCTAACCCTAGGGTTCTTGCATGAATCCTAACATTCCCCTAAACCAAAAACGTATGCTCTTATGAACCCTGACCCTAGAATTTAAGAAACCTAACCCTAAGGACGAACCCTAACCCTAGAAATCCCAGAAGAAAAAAAACCCAAATTCCAAATTCCACAGAAGTACAACACCAAAATAGAGATTACGAAAACATCATAACAACAAATATGAGTCCTAAAGTTAAGTGATTCTCGGCTTACCTCTCTTGAAGTGACCCTAGTCGTATAATCCATTTATGGTTTTTACTTTCCCCTCTTCTAATCCCTTCTTTTTTCTGATTTCAGGTGCCAAGTGTGGTGGCTATGGAGGCGCGACTTGAAGCACAGATCTAGTGTTTCAGAAATTGAAACCCAGATCTCAAGAAGGTGGATGAATCGCGGGTTGGTGTTCTCACTGTCACGATTCTTTTCTCTAAATCCCCCCACCCTTAAATAGTTTTATAGGGTTCTTTATATAGGTTATAACATTTAGATGAATTAGGATGTTTTTTTTATTTGTGGTTACTATTTGATTTAGCTTAGAAGTTAGTGATTAGATTGATTTGTATTTTAGAATTAGGGAAAGATTTTATTGTAATAACTTGTTCAATGTTTTCATTTTCTTAAGATTTGATTTCATAAGATTTTCCTTAATTGATATGATCTTATTTGTTATGCAGTATTGGATTGAATCTCCATCGTAATTGTTTTGCTGGTTTTTTGTTTTCTGGGATGGATCGAAATTAGGGTTTCTTGCACCCCCTCTTTTGTAAAAAACGAGTCAACCCTTAATGGGCCATCAGATTTTGATGGCCCAAAGTACCACACCCCTATATTATAACAATACACCTCCTTTTTGTAACTTGAAATAGATTTTTAAATGATCCCAAAATCTTTAATGGGCCATCAGATTTTGATGGTCCATTTTAAAATAATACACCAAATTCTCATGAATTTAAACCCCCCATAAAATAATATTCAAAACAAGAAATTTTAAATACCATGACTATTAAATTAGAAATACAGTAATAATACAACTATTGAATTGATAGGTCAAATTTTGGGTACGACATCAGATGAATGATATTTTCCTCTTGCCTCAACAATCTGGCTAGCTCTTCGGGAAGTTCACAATCTACTTCAGCTTCTTCATCAGCTCATCAGCTTCATAGATTGGATTTTCAAAGTGATTGTGAGCCATAGCATAATTGTTTTCAATAAAATCTGGGATTAATGGGTGACAGTATTTGCATAATTGTTTTTATTTTAATTTTAATTTTAGATTTAAAAAGAAAAATGAAAAACACATTGCCAAAAGTTTTTTAAAATAAAGAGAAAGACAAGGAGCAAAATATTTGAATGCAAAAAGACATCCTTTATTGATGATAAATTTGAAATTAAAAACATTGTGGCCCCACTGCATGATCACTATGCCTTGGGCAGAATGTATAAGTTATTGCATGATAAAAATAAAATAAAATAACTCTTTATAGCGGGTGACTTCAATGACATCTTTGACAAATGAATTAACAGGCAATTGTTCCAGAATAGTAGGACGAATCCACTTGTCGATTTCACAGTCGTTATCACCTTCCTCGCTCACAACATGAGCTTCCCCATGGATAACACCTCCAATGACAAACTTGATAAGAGGAGAAATACCTTGAATCTTGAGATATACATAAGGCATGCTTAGAACTCCCACGAATCCCAAAACATTCTTATATTTTTTCATGGGGAGATCCAACACTCTGCCTCGGCCTTCAGGATGGCCAGACTCAACAACTGCTTAAGCTTGTCGATAAGATGCCATAAAGGCTTCCGGCTTCTTAACCTCTTGACGAGACGGTTTCAAATTCTTGGCACAAAGTCTCATGTATCTCACCCTAAATTTCAACATAGTGGAATGTACTTAGATGGTTGACAATATAATACTCTTCACAACAAATAGTGACCACTTTCCCATTAACCAGGAATTTCAACTTCTGATGCAAAATAGAAGTGACAGTATCGGCCCCTTGGATTCACGGGTGCCCAAGCAAACATTAGTCACAAGTATTGATATCCATGATAAAGAATGTCACTTAAAATATATGAGGACCTATCTTGATAGGAAAATCAAATTCCCCAAACACGGTTCTCTTTTACCCTTCAAACGCCTTGACCACCAAATCACTAGGCCTTAGCACAAGCCTTTCGTAATTCAACTTCATAAGGGAAGACTTTGGAAAAACATTGAGAGGTGATCTCATTTCAACCAGTACACAGGATAAGGCAGTCCTTGTCATCTCCATGGAGATGTGCAACGCCTTATTATGCTTCCTCCCCTCAAGAGGTAAATCAAAATTGATGAATCTTAGCCCATTACTCGTAGAGATGCTAGCCACGATTCCTTCCAATTGATTCACTAAAATATCTTGATGAACGGAAAGTACCTAATATCTTCATCAGTGCATTTATGTAAGATTCAGAATCTTAGAGCAAGGCAATAATCGAAATCCTCGAAGGCGTCTTGCTCAGTTGATCGATAATCTTGCAGTCGCTCTTATTTATATATCTCAACAGTTCTATGACGTCTTTGGACATCTCAGTATACAAGGTCGGAACATGAGGATTTTACCCGGTTTCTCACCATTAACCATGATCTTCTGGCCTTTAACCTTAGCTAAGGCATTTGCGCTACTTTCAGGTTTATCAAGCGGAAAGAAAATTTAACCACTACGGGTAATCATGCTTTCATTGACAATGTCATGAACATCAGGCTTCTCTTCTTCAAACTAATTTTCCTCATGCTTATGAGTAACAAGCTTTTGCCCTTGATAGTAAAATTCACCACCATAACCTCAAGGAACTGCTTTGTCACTGACATATGGAACTGGACCAGGTAGAGTGATGGCCATCGGTGACTTCTTAGTAGGAACTAGAATTGTGACAGGAACATGAATTTTCTTTGGCTTGATAGGAATAGTTATCACATCAACTTCATCTTCACCAACCTTAGGCTTAGCAACCATGCGGTCAAATTGAAGAGTTCCTTTGGTAATCAAACTCTAAACTACATCTCTCAGACATTGATAACCCTTTGTCTGAGTCAAAAAATCTTCACAGTCCATACCACAACCCAGGAATACACCCTTATTCAACAAATTCTCTTTCGCAAACGATAAAGGTGTAGACAATTGGTTTACATCCATAACTAGATTCAAAATTTAATCCTCAATGATGACACTGACAATGGCACTGCCATGAGGTGGCAAATGTTGCTAAAGAATATTGGGCGCTGGCGCTGGCCCAAAACTAATAGCTTGAGAATCCAACAAGTCCTGTACTTTGTGTTTGAACGCTGTACAGTTCTTGATGGTATGTCCTTGTCCACTAGAATTAAATTCACATGTGGCACTAGCACTAAACTAGCTGGCAATTTTTCAGGGTCAACTTTCCAAGTACGCAACTCAATCAATTTCAATTTAATTAGATGAGGTAGAAACTCCGCATAAGACATATGAAGCGCATAAAACTTTCTGGGAGGTGGACTTGGTCTTTGCTAATTTCCCTTCCTGGGCGCATACGTCTGCCGCTGAGGTGTATAAACAGGGATTTTCACAGCAGCAATTTGATGATCAGACTCCTGATGAGCCATACATTTACCCTTCTGCACATAGAGCTATTGAGTAACAAATATAAATACATTAAAAAGAAATAAATATTACACGTGTAAGCACCTCAACTCTAATGGTATACTATGGGACAACAAAATTTATAAGAGAGTGTGAAGGGACTTGGGGTTTTGTAACCAACAGTAGTCCAAGTAGTGGAGAAGTCAAAATATCAATTGTAGTATCACTTTCCAAACGTAAACGCTTCATATGACGAAACTCTGTTGCAGTTGGCGGTGAAGATGAGCTCAAGGGAGAAAGTCGTTTGTGTTTCTGGGTAAGGATCATGATTCATCAAAAATGTTTGTTTTTAGTGTGTAATCTTAAAAACTGTTGGAGATTGTTGATGATTCTTAAAGTTTCATCATATTTTTTTGTTAATCATTGAGGCAAAGAGAATCAAAATACGTTTGTAGTGGCACGAATGGTGTATAATCAATGTGTGTTGCATGCTCTTATTTTTTGCTGAAATGAAAATTTGAAGAAGCGTCATTTTGACGAAGAAGAACGTCAATGGTTGTACCATTGTTTTATGGATCGTGAGGAAGAGAGATTTCTATGGAAATAGAAGATCAGGAAAATGTTTAGTTATGAAGAATTTTGTGTTGAGGTGTTGGGGACGTGTTATGTGGTAGGTAAAAATGAAGTTGAAGCCAACAAAGATGCTAAGCAGAACACAAACCATGTTGTTGCAGATCCACTCAAAGGGAATGTGCTACCATCGACTGATGAAGGAAGAAATCATGATGTTGGACTAAATGAACCTGCCAATGATTGCATCAGAAGTGTTGATGCTAAGACAGATACAGGGAAAAGGATTGTAAGTCCTGTTCATTCTCACATATCAATATCATCTGACAGTCCAAGGTAAGTGTTTTAGTTTATATTATTACGACTTATCGAAACTCATAGTTGAAGTTATATTTACTATTATTGTTGTTCAAAGTTATTGAGTGATTAAAAGAAATAGAAACATTTTAATCGATCAACGTTAACAAATTATTTGTATGTTGCATCTTATGAAAAAGTAGTGCGGCAGAGAGTTTGGTAGGAGATTCAGAAGTTAGTAATTCATGTCCCTGAAATGTGTGGAAATGGACCAGACGGGTCAGTGATGCAAGAAAAATCAGGAAAAATGTGTTTGTAAGTTGCAAATTACATATTTTATACATATAAATCATGTATGTAAAATGGTGTGGTAATTGGTAATTTTTTTTATGTCATTAGGAAGCAATTTCTGGCTTCCGTTATAAAGAAGTGTTTTACGGAGCCACAAAGTGCAATACAATCCACGACACTGATATGGGCAAGAAATACCCGTTCAAGTTGAAGACTTGTAATGATCCGGTTAAGATTGATATGTACATCTGCAAAGGTTGGTACGAATTTGCAGAAGCGCGGTGTTTGGGCAAAGGCGATTTGTTGAAATTTTCCATTGAGTACCCTCCAGCAAGCTGTTTGTCGGTGTCGGTTGCTAAGGATTGATGAAGTTGGAATAACGTTTCAAATATGAAGGCGTCACCTGTGGACCATTTTGTTTGTTTTGGTTTTAAAATATTGTATGAAACTTTGAATGAACAAATGTAATGGTTGTGTTTAAATTTTTGTGTCAATGGCCTTGTTGTCATATATGACAGGTATTTGTGATATTATAATTGATGTATTAATTGCACAATTTTCCGTAAACAATATAGAAATATGGTGTTGTTGGTAAGGCATTTTTATGATATGGTTGTGATGTACTAATAGCACAATTTGTTGTTAACAGTTCAAAAATATTATGTTGTTAGTAAGGCTTTCTTATGTTATGGTTGTTGGAACATTACTTGCTGTGACTACTGCATAAAATATATGTTTAATGGATATGTTGATTGTTGATATGCCTGTAAGTAGCTGGGGTTTTAGGAAGATCCCATTGTTGATAATGTTGAATAAAAATTGTTTTCAAATAGTCATGTATATAGTACACTGGAAATAGAACACTGCAAATAGAAGAGAAATTTTCATTGATTGGAAATGATTAATGCAACAGAACCCTAAATACACCATCATGAAGAATTGAAAAAAGATATTTTTAAGAAACCCTAAATACATCATCAAATATTTTGAATTTATAATTCATGTAGATCAAACATTAAGCCACATTCGGTCTCAAGGTTATTAGTTA
Organism: Vicia faba; assembly: GCA_948472305.1. Taxonomy (NCBI): domain Eukaryota; kingdom Viridiplantae; phylum Streptophyta; class Magnoliopsida; order Fabales; family Fabaceae; genus Vicia; species Vicia faba. The sequence goes on from CATIWC010001042.1 coordinate 64,027, forward strand.
ACCCTGCCATCCGCATCTTTTTGACTATCCCTTTTCGAATAAAGATTTTTAGATAAAAGTCTTCCGTAGGAAATGTAGAAAATCTTGCATGTGCGAGAACTCAAGATTTTCTCTTTAAGATAGCTAAAGATGGTAAGCAGAATGTTGACTTTCTTCTTAAGAAGAAATAAATACATAAATTGAAAGTCACCATGAGTCATCACTTTATGATCTTCTATTATTGGGCTAAAGTTTCCCACCAAAACTTGATGCCAGATATTTGCCAAGAGAGCAATGAAAGAGTTATCAGGGTTGGTGAATACCTCGTTCATAACATCAGAAATGATGTCACTATTGTAAATCTCAACACAAATTCCACTATCTTCACATTTCATCACCCTTGAAATAAGTTTTGAAGTGATAGTGATAGGAAAACCAAAAACATTAGACCAGATAACAGACTCACCCTTGTCGTTTAGTTTAATCGATGCATGCGTCCATAATTCTTGAACAACAACACAATAAACGAGTCCATCCAAAATCGTTACATAGTGTTCCAGGTTTTGTAAAGAGAATGTTTTAGTGTAATTGCTTCCATGTTCTTTGAAATCGTTAGGAGACACAATTTTCTCTCGGAGGACAGAAAAAACAGTTTCCTTCTTGTTAAAAGAAGACATATTGACAGAGAAGGAAGAAAATGGGAGGATTAATGGGCACAATAAAATTAAGCGAAGATAAGAGGAGGAAAAAATATGAGGAGAGAAGAAGTGGAGCAAAAATGAAAATTTAAATAAACCAAGGGGCAGGAGTGCTCATATCGTTCATTAGTAACACTGTAAATCCAAAGGACTTCATTTATTTCCAAGACATAGGGTATCACCATAATCTAATACAAAGATTTGGATATCTGTATTTATGACATTTGTTTAATCTTTGGTTCATAATCACTTTGAGTTAAGGATGATGTGATATTTCAGTCTATGGATATTATTACATAGAAAAAATGAGATATTATGGTTACTACATACCTCTTTGTAATATTGATAAGTATAGATGAATTTGGATTATTTCACACTCCCTCTTCACATGTTAACCTGAAGTATATTCACCATGTTGCATATATTCCAATGAGTTTTTTCAAATTGCAATAAAATTTATATTAATAATATGTAACATCAGAATATTGTAATCAATATAATTTTTAATTTAAGGAGATGTAAAATAAAAACTAAAGGTTGGTACGAATTTGCTGAAGCGCATTGCCTGAGTGAAGGCGATGTTTTTAACTTCTCCATTCAATATACTAATCAACCCGCCTGTGAGAGTCGGCAGATAAGAAGTTGTAGTTTGTGGATGGTGCTTGCATTTCAATGTAGAAGACTTGGCTCTTATGTTGGTGTATTGTAGCATATTTTGTGGATTTTAATCTTTTTTGGGTAGTTTGTGTTTAATGTTCGAAACATGAATTTCATTTTGTAATGGTATTTTTACTCTGTGGGGATCAATGGCACGCTTGACAGTACCAACTGTACTTGGATGCTATCAGCTTGACAATTTTGGTAATTGTAATACAAAAAGTATCCTAAAAGTAATAATGTGATTTAGTTAATTAGACAAAGAATTGAATAACAATAACATAAAACCAGACCAATAAATTGTCCTTACACTTTTAAGTTCCTTGATTCCATTCAAAGGAAGGGCAACAGCTTTAGCCATGAATTTTTTATAAGGTGTTATGTGAGAGCTTCCGAAACTGTTTCAAATTGCAATACAACTTATGTTAATAATATGTAACAACGGAAGACTACCGTAGGCAATAAACCGAAAATTGATCATTATGACAAAATTTGATTTTTGGAAATCCAAAACTTTTCATCTATTAATTGAAGCTCCTTAACAATTTGATATTAAAAATCTAAATTTGACATTGGAATTGAACAACAGTTTTCATGTAACAAACATGCTTGTAAATATGAACTCAAAAATAGAACAATAACTATAAAATCATTCTATACATGTTACATGTTTATCATTACATTTGAAAAATCATAGTTTCTCATGGATCAAAGGTATGTATTAGTCTTGGTTCCACCATGTGGAAGTACAAAATATTATTGTATATTTGTTCAAGGCATTAGCCTTACTAAAACATACTTGAACTTATAGTCAGTAATGGGAAACTCAAATTTTTTGATTGAATTAAAAAAATCATGTTATCTACAAAAATAAATACATACTTGAATTTGAAACCTTGTCAGCATGCCAAATTTGATTAAAAAAAGACACTGCCTTTAGCAAGAATGGTAACAACATCTAGAAAAGGTTTCCATGCTTCAACTTGCTCTTTAGTCTAAACTCCATTCCATTATAAGTATATCTGAATTTGGATAATTTCACACAATCCCTCTTCACGTGTTGACCTCAAGTATATTCACCATGTTGCATATTCCACTGAGTTGTTTCAAATTGCAATACAACTTATGTTAATATCTAACAACGGAAGACTACCTTTTGCCAATTAACGAAAATTGATCATTATGACAAAAATACAATCTAAATTTGAATAATATCATAATCTAATTTCACATTTCAATTCAAATGCTAATAAACTAAATTTGGATGATATCATAATATAATTTCACATTTCAATTCAAATGCTAACAACTCAATAACACAACAATAAATTATAAACTCATGGTTCAAGTCAAACGCTAAAGATTCAATTAAACGAATATTATTTAATTATCTCTCAATTCAATGCAAATGCAATTTCAGAATTTATGAATACGATAAAATACAATCCCTAATCCATAATTACATAATTTTTAGTTAATTCAATTCAATTACATAATTCAATAATTTCATAGATACAAGCCCTAATCCCCAATTACATTATTTCAGGGTAAGAATTCAAATCCATTTCAACATTTTTGAATTTCATAAGATACAAACCTAATCCCTAAATCAATTATTTCTGGTAATATTTCTAATCAACTTCAACTTTAAATATAAATCCTAAAATCAAGTTCAATAATTTAAGTATAAAATGTAAAATCTAATTGAGTTTGGGAAAATATACATATTGGGATGGATATGAACAATTACCTGTGAAAGGAGACGACAACATGGAATCATTCCTTTGAACCATATACGATCCGATGAAAAATGCAGCCAATACGAATTACACGAACATTTACTTTGAATGCTAAACATCAAACATGAACACAATTACGAAATTGTGTAGGAGGGAAGCGTTCGAATATAAATTTTAGATTTATGGAATATGTCGAAATTGGTAGAATGATGTAGAAGGAGTTCCAAGAAAAAGTGAATTGGGAGGTTGGAAGAAGAAGAAGAACGAAAAAGAAGAATAAGAACGAAGATGAAAAGAGTTATTTTTAACAAAAGTTATTTTTAATTTGTAAAATATTATTAATTGAATGAGGACTGATATGCAATAATTAATTTTAAAAAAAAAATAGGCCTACAGTAAAGTTACTCCACCATAAAGCTGATGTGGAATAGGACTTTTTCTATTGGATGATTAAAGTGACTTCTTTAAAGAAGTCAATTGTGTGACTTCACTTTAAAATCTCCCTTAAAATATAGGATATATTATGTTTTTTTTTAAATATTTTTCTCTTCTTTATCATTAGACCTGATATAGTCGTTACTATGTAATTGCTTCATCCATTTTTTCTTTATTTTTTGACTGACTATACATAGCTTGCAAATTAACGGCTGTAAGTAAAAAATTAGTCATAATTATGACTAAAAGTGCTACTGATATATATGTAAAGATTGTACTCCTGGCAAGTCGAAAACCTTAAAAGGAGACTTGGGCAAAAAAGGGTATCTCGGTGGACTAAAAACCCGAAAGGGAGGTCTAGGCAAAAGTTAGGGATTAAAGCATATGACTATGTCCCGTTGGATCATCTACCTACAACAAGCTTTATTACAAACGTCAAGTTCAAATGGTACAGATCAATTTAGTCAACTTCTTCCGACAGCGAGGGATGAGATGCTTGAAGACATAGGGGCAATAGCAGAGTTGAAACCCGACAAGATCATTTATACATAGCTATATATTTTGTTTTTACTATGTACTCTTTTCATTTTACGACAATTTCCTGTTACTAGGATTTCTATCTCTGTGTACAAAATCGTCTGTCGATATGAAAATTATCAATACAAAACATAATTTCAAAGTTCAAATCTTGTTTTACTTTTTCTGTTTTGTTTGCAAAAACGTCCAAATGACTAAATTGAATGAGCATATATATATGAATATGATTATTGTTAACAAATATATGTATAAAAATAGGAATAAGCATTTATTCAAGACTCTAGGAGTTAGGATATCGTTCAAGTCATCCGTTAATCCCCACAAATAAAATCTCCATAGAACTACCTTCACAAGCTCATCACAAACAAAGATAAATTCCCCTGCAAGTCTAATATTCCTTCAAGACAGAAATTTAGGCATCTTCCAGCTATTAACATGACCATGCTCCCTAGCAGATCCCCTTAGCGGATAAAGGAGCTTGATTATTTCTCTAGTAGATAGTGGAAACATCCTCTGCATAGCTTATGGAATTCTAGTCATCATCAGAGATTATGTCCTCAGCACAGTTCATATGAAGTTAATTCCCGAGCTGAGCTTATTTTTGAAAAATTCACCACAAAATTCTCTTCCCCGACAAGGTTTATTTTCCCAGCAGAGTGTATTTCCCCAGAAGGATTTATTTCCCCACCAGAATTTAATTTCCCAAGTAAAGTTCATTTCTCCGATTACTACAAACCACCGGCAAAATTACCCTCACCAGCAAAGGGTACTCCAGGTTGCTATCCCTAGAGAGTTTCTACAGAATCCGAAACCTGGACCAGATATCAGTTAACTTTATGCTCCCCATACGAGTCGGCATCCATATCGCAAACTCATACGGCACCTCGGTAGGTTATCCATCTCTTTTATCCCGAGTCAGGGAATATAAGAATTAAATTCCCCAGTAGAGTGATGAGCGACCAATGTTCCTAAACTCATATATCCACAACCAGAAGTCGAACATTCCCAGCGGAGTATCCTTGAAACAAAAATCAGGAATCCCCAGCGGAGATATGTTAAACAAGATTGAAGATTACACATATTCTTCATCCCCAACGACAGACAGGGATTTATTTTCACTAGTCAAAGATGTTATACAAAGCTACCAATACGCTCCAAACAACATCTTGCATGCATACATCATTTACAAAACATCATAACATATGCATACGACACACATATGACACTCTCATTTACTTTGAGAACATCATTACGCAATGCATTACATACATCATGACATTGCATAAAGACTAACTTTGTCTTTTCAGGTAAAATTCGAAAAACAAACGAATATCATCAACAATTCTAAAATAGGTCGTAGATTAATTCCTGAAACAAGACGGGGCAACTATCTATAAGACCAGGTCAAAGATTAATTCCAAAAACAAGACAGGGAAACTATCTATACGACCAGGTGGCATGAATTCCCGAAAAAAGACAGGTTCGCCAATAGAAAGTAGGTCAAATTTTAACTCCCGAAACAGGACGTGGAAACTATCAATATGATCAGGTGGTATAAATTCCCGAAATGGGACGGGTTTACCAACAAAATAGACTGTAGATCAATTCCCGAAATAAGATGGGCAACTATCTACATGACAAATATTTCCGTCAGAGACTAAATCTGACAAGCATTCCCGTCAGAAACTAAATCTGACAAGCAGCTACTTAAGCACTTTCCCCAGAGGTTCATTCTGGAAAGCATTCTTCAGATATAGGTAAGCTTAGACTCGTTTTGATACTCCTATAAACGGTTACTTTAGATGGCATCTATAAACCCATTTCTGACGATGCTCTATTGCTTTTCCAAATGGCATCTTTAAGCCCATTTCAAGCAATATTATTAACCAACAACGTTACTTCCTGCACATGCGAGTGCAAATTTCTGGGCACTTAAGTGTTCAATCATCTTCTACCTTCAGATCACGAATGGTGGACATGCCAATCTAACTCTTCAGGTTTAAGAAGATTGAACAGGGGTAGCTGTTGTAACCCAAAATTTTCCTTCCCTTTTCTTTTAGACATTCTCCCAAGGTTCTCAATTGCTTAAGGTTTCTCAAGAATTAATCAGACAAATTCACCTCCTAAGCAATGGACTAACAACTAAGGTTTCACTTTTCAAAAGGAAGTTTTTGTTTCAAATGCCTCAAATGGTCTCCATGGTTCCTCGTATGTCTTAAGGAATTCTCATACCAAGTTTCATGCCTTTCATCACAAGTTTTCTCAATCAATTGCTCAGATGATTGAAAATCAATTATATTGGATAGAAAGTCAATTATGGTCAACATACAGTTGAACCTCAAGATTTTTAGTCAACATCAAGATTTTGAAGTGATATTCATCATTTGATCAAGGGATAATCATGATTCATCAAGGAGACTCTCAAGTAATCAAAAGTCAAAAGTTACCAAAATTAGGGTTTTCTTAAGAGAAGTCAACTGAACTTTGACCAAGCATAACTTTCACATTCTTCCTCATATCTCTACAACTTTGTCTCTCTAAGATCAAGTCCAAAAAATGCTTCATTTGAGAGATATGAGCTAATACATTATACGTCATTTCAAAGGTCAACAAAAAGACACTTTTTATCAAGGCAAAATACATCAAGATAAAGTCTCCAAATGCAAAAGTAATAAAATGAGATATTGTAGAGGACATCTTGAGATTTCCAAAAAGTCCTAGATCACCTTCAAAAGATGAAAATTGAGAGTTATGGCCAGTGCAAGTTGGGAAATTTTGAGAAATAGCATGAAACCTAAACTGACCAAACTTGGATTTTTGGGCTAATGGGATATTGTTTCAGAGTCCCAACGTGTTTTCCAACTTATAATGAACCTCACATCTTACTCATGCAACCTTTGACCTTTTATTCTATTTATTTTGATTTTTGTTCATTATTAATTCAAAATAAATTAAATAAATGTCAAATGAGTGGACTTAGGCGCATGGCTTTAGTCTTGGACCAGATTTGAAGCCCAAATAGCTCATGTACAACTAGCAATTCGTGTGAGATCATGGAGGCATGATTGGCTTAAAAAGGAAAATTTTCATGCAAGATTGAAAGAAAATATTTTATCATAATGCACAAAGATTTTATTCACAATTGTTGACCTAATACATCTCTTTATATGTATTCAACAGGATGAGATCAAGAAAAACCACGCATGAAGGCTGCCTCCAAAGAGCAACCCTAAAGATCACGAAAAATTCAAGAACTAGGGAAAACTCAAAACCCTATTTGTAGCCGTTCTCACTCAAAACCAACAATCAAATCATTCTCTTCAGACTTCCAGGAGTTCATCTAAACCTTTTTCCAAGCCAAATTGTGTCCAGAATAAGCCACCCAAGTCACATTGATATTGGTAAATTTTATGAACTCAAACCTTTAATTTACACGTTATTGATCAATTTGATGCATGTATACATGTTCATGGTGATGTTTGTGACTGTTTAGGACCATTAGCTGCAAGCTTTAATGCAGGATTCGAGTTTTACCATGGCTAGGGTAGGAAACTCGTGAATCTTCATATTCGATGATACAAGCCATTTTAGATGAAACTAACCCCACCATTGAGTTTTCAGAGTCCAACATAATCGATCTATGTTTTTTCTTTGTTCATTTTGATTGATCTTGTAGGGTTTTGAAAAAAACACCCATCAGAGATTATGGCGTTTTCCACCCTCCATGGTGGTTTGACCCCTCTGACCAATGGCATTGCGTTTTGAGGAATTTTGATTAGCTAACACCTGATACAGGGTCCCACCAGTGCTGATGTGTTTTTATTTCAAATAAAAAGAGCATTTTTACTACTTAACCAATTGATTATGTTTTAATAATCGGATGTATCACCACCCTAGTGGTTAAACGCGCACGCTAAAGGCATTACTATACCAAGACGTGGGTTTGATCCCAGCCTTTTGGCATTTTGAGTTTTTTCATTATTTGTTTTCTGATTCTTACAGATCCATTGTAGCATGGCACGCATCAACCATGCACCTCTTTAATCATCACCATTCGATCACGCTCGGATCCAGATCTAATAGTCCATATATGATTTCCATGATACACCCCTGAAGCTGCAGCGCACCAGATCAGTGGGCTCTTGTCATTGGGCCAGGACTCAGATTGCAATCCGCACCCCCATTGTTTGATAATTCTGGCCCAACTCTTTCTATTTTTATATTTTTTTCTTTATTTTAATCATTCTCTTCTACTTTATTTTTATTTAATAAAAATCCCAAAAAATATTATTATTTTAATTAAAATTAATTTAAACTCTTAGATTTCTTTAACTAATTTTCTTAATTCATTTAACTAAATCAACTTTTTTATATAATTAAATTAATTAACTCTTTTTTTATTAAAATTAATTAAATTTTTTAGGTCTATCACAAATTTCCTTTTTCCATAAAAAATTTACAAATAAATCTTTTTTTCTTCTATTTTTTTATTTTAGATCGACTGTATAGGTTTCGTGAGTTAGCTCTATTTGTCGCTTTTATTTTTCTTTCCTTATTATTGTACCTGCTTCCCGGTTTGTAAAAGTAATTAGGGTTTTATTTTCCTCAATTTTACTTATGTAACTTCCCCGAAGCACTGTAATAGTCTAGGATTTTATTTTCCGCTTTTTATTTTCCGTATATTTACAAATTTATTATTTTTATTATTACTGTTAGCTAATAGGATTGTATGGCAAGATAAAAGCAAACGGTAGGAAAACCTAATGCAAGATAAACAATAATTGAATCCCAACACACTTTGCACACTCACACCTCTAGGGTAACCTCCCTTGTTGCCTTGGAAATAAACAGTCATGTCTCTCGAACATGGGGGCACTTTAGTAAAGTCCCTCGAAAACAAAGATCGTAGTCCCTCGATGACCCTTTCGATTTTTGGAGGGAGTTTTCCCCAACTGTTTGACTACGTCGTAGTCGCTCCTTTTTATAATTTTTAGGATCTCCTCCATTTCTTTCTTAGATGTCTCGGGGATAGTTAGTGATTGAGCCTTCGTCTGGACAGGCTCCACTTGAACACTTTTTCCTCGAATTTCAGCAGTAGGAGTGTTGGTAGGAATGATAGCAGGGGTTATAACGGCTTCATCAATAGAAGCACTTGCAGAGATGATTATGGGTACGGAAGTAACCTTTGGAGCAACCACGGGTCCAAAAAATGCCTTTGGGGGGCAATTTCTGGAGAAAAGATCCTACCGCTTCGGGTAATTTTACTAGTTCCGACAATATTGCTAATGTCGGAATCTTCTTCTTGGAGTTTATCTCTTCGGTGGCCAGCCCATCTTGTTTGATGCCATGGTAGTAAATGTCCCCACCATAATTCCACGACATAGTTTTGTCTGATTCATATGGGACTGGCCTAGGCATTGTGATTATTAGAGGAGTAGTTTTCGGAACAGATGTAATTCTAACGGGTGTTTTGGGGACCCTAGAAGAATTGGTGGGGATGGTAATGATTGAAATGTCTTCAACAGGAACAGGTAAAACAAGAGTACTTTCAAATAGAATCTCTTTGTTGTTTATCAAGCGTTGAATGCCTATTTTAAACAAAGGGAAATCAGTTGGTGAGGATAAGCAGAGGTGGCAGTCTTCATTACAACCTGGCTTTCAACAAGTTTATCTTAATGATTGGGAGTGGAGTCAGGAGTTCATCAACTGTGGTAACAAACAAATCCTCTTCAATAACATTAGTGTTGTGACCATGTCTGGGCATAGGAGCAGAAATGACGTTTGGCTTCTCGGGCGCATCAAACTAAATTTCTTTTTCTTCAATGAGGTCTTGTATTTTGTTTTTCAAAGCCCAACAGTTGTTAGTATCGTGACCAGGACTTTCGGAGTGATATGCACAACGGGTATTGGGGTGATAATGAGGGGACGTTGTATTGGGATTTTTTGGAGCTTCTTTCAAAGTTGCCAAATTGGATTTTAGAAGATACGGTAGTGCTTGAGACAGAGTCATATTGATTCTGGTGAATTGCCTGACTGGCCTTTCCACCCTTGGTTGATTACATCTTTGTTGATCAAACGTAGGCTTTGGAATCATAACAGCTCCTACCATTGGTCGGCGTTCGGCTCTCCCTTGGTTCCTTTGTGGATATACAACAGTTACTTCTTTCTTTCTAATAAAAGGCTTCCTCATAGCTGTAGAAGAAGATGAATCCTTCTGAATCATTCCATTTTTTATGCCAGCTTCCACCCTCTCTCTGGTTAGTATTAACTCAGTAAATCCTGCAGATGAGCTTCCAATTAAATGGTTGAAGAAAGGGCCCGATAAAGTTCCTAAGAACATGTCCACCAATTCCCTTTCAGACAGAGGCGGTTGAACTCTTCCAGCTAGATCTCTCCATTTCTGCGTGTAATCCTTGAATCCCTCATTGGAAGCCATAGCCATACTCTAAAGTTGAGTACGGGTAGGTGCCAAATCAGCATTATATTGATATTTCTTGTAGAAAGTTGCGGCAAGATCTTTCCAATTATGGATGTTGGCTCTTTCTAGTTGGTAAAACCAGTCGAGTTGTGTTCCAGATAGACTATCTTGGAAAAATGCACCCACAAGTCTTTATCAGCGGAGTGTGGTTGGATCTTTCTTACATATGATCGGAGGTGCATCTTAGGACATGACACTCCATCATATTTTGCGAACAAAGGCACTTTGAATTTCGGAGGAATCACAATTCCTGACACTAGTCCCAATTCTTCAAAGTCTAGGCCTGGCACCTTTTGTATTCCCATAGCGCTCAAGCGCTCTTCAGGGTGTCTGTACTTATTATCAGCTGGAGGATACTGTTCCTCAGAGAAGTCTTCCTCTTCTTCCTCCTCTTCAGATTCTGACGGGACCATTGTTTCCTTTCCTTTCCCCTCTCCTTCAATGGATGTTGTTGCAAAATTCAAGGTTCTTCCAGTCTGCCCCTGAAATCTTCTCCCCATGTTTAAAACCCCGGTAACCTTCTTTGTTTTCTTCTTCCTCTCCTCAGCCAGCAGAGTCTTCAACTCTTCTTGCCCCTTGGCTAGGGTCATGAGCAACTATTGGAACTGCGTGTTCTGAGCTTGGAGATCTTTGACTGTTTGTTCGAGATCTATCTTACTGAAATAAACAGTAGAGAGATGAGGAAACTCGTTGCAAAAGACCCGTTTATGTTATGATGAATGATATGTGCATATGCAATGTTTTCAAGGATTTCAAAGATTCAAGTTCGTTTTAGACCAAAAAAAAAACATGTTATATTAATAAGATAAAGTTTGAGTACATCAATGCCCCTTGGACAAAATAATACAAAACTCTAAGATGAAAAAGTAGTGTGCATCCTTTTTGGTGCTATGTAGGCATTTAGAGTCTGCTCCTCATGAAGTAGCCTAGTGAGTTCCAAAACCTTCTTCTCGCTTGCGTAGAATTGGGCTTCAAAAGTATATCTCTATCTTTTGAGCTGTATCCAATCCCTTTGTAGGTCTTCAAGAGGTGTGGGCATGTCAGGATGTAGGATGATGTATGGAACATCTCCCTCCTTAACAGGCTCAATAATTACCTGAAGAATGGAAGGATAAGGCATCATAAGACTTTAAGCGCGGGTTCGTACCCATTTGAGGTAAGGCTCAAGAGGGATGGAATTATTGTGTCCCAAAGTCTTGCTATTCACCTTATTTAGCATCCTCCAAGCTCGGATGAATCTCTGGCGAAGGCCTTGATTGTCGTTGTCGTAGTCGAATACCAAACCTTGAATCAGCATCTCGTGCGGGCCATCGCTTCGGGCGTAACCAAACAGTCTTAAAGCTAAGCATGGGTTATATGTGATGCCTCCCTTAATGCCAAGTAGAGGGACATTAGGGAATTCCCCACAATGGTCAACAATGATAACATTCTCTTTGTATCGGGAGCATCAATGAATATCTGAATGTTTGAGTGTCATTAACCTTTGTGACCACCTTGAACCTTGCTCATTCTTTAAGACTGTTTGGGGAAGATGAGAAATAAACCATCTTGCCAGGAGAGGAGTGCAACACATAAGGACACCTCTTTTCCTCATTGTGCGAGTGTGAAAAGAGTGTAGGATATCCCCTAGCAATATAGGCACCGGGTTGCGTGACATGAATATTTCGACGACGCTCACATCTATGAGTTGGTCAAGATTGGGAAATAAGACCATCTCATAGATAAGAAGAGAAACAATTTCCTCAAAGGCTCACAAGTCTAAGGAATTCCAACAGCTTTGGGCTTTCTCAAACAGGAACTTTGCTAAGAAGCCTTTGACACCACTTCTAGTTTCCCAATGTGTTGTGACATCATATGAGTGCAAGTGAAGAGCTTGAGCAATCTCTTCTGGCTTTGGGTCTCTTTCCGTACTGTTGAAAGGTAGTTGATTAAGAATGGGAATCCTTAAGAGTTGAGATAATTCTTCCAAAGTAGGCACAAGCTGATAGTCGGGAAATGTGAAGCAATAGTGCAAAGGATCAAAGAACTGAAAGAGCACCTTCATCATATCCTCGTCTGTGTTGGAGGTGACCAAGTTGAGTAGACGACCATGTCTCTCGGTGAATGGAGAGTTCTCAGGGATTCTTGAAGCTATCTCCTTAAGTTATGGGTGAATCCTTACAAGGTTGACTTGGATAGTTTTCCTGCGAAGTGAATCCATATCCTACAAAACAAGAACAAAGATGAATCTCCAAAATCCTTGAAATGGTTAGTAGATGTATATGATGTTCATGATGTCCATGATGTCATGTACAAGTATGCATATACAAACAAAGCAAACAAGTTCTTAGTTTAGGATTGCATGGGGTTTCATAGGTAAGTACCCTCTTGAAGTTTAGTTGGCTTAAACCTGTCCTAATAATAGTAACCGGGTTCTAAGGAGCTCAATATCATTAGATTATTTCCTTGGTCATTGTTTCAGCTCAAGCCTCTTTAATAGCGACCGAAATATCCCAAGAAACCAAACTTCAATGAGTGTAGTATCGAGTATCTACCAACTTCGGACTGCACCAAAGCCGGTTATCTCACTACATCCTAAAGGCCAAGTTGGTCAAGTAAGGGTTTTAGAAGTTCATTAGTGCTTCATGACATCACTCAGCGGCCCCGTATTCTCTTTGATTAACTCAAAGGCTACTGGTACTCACAAATATGTCACACTAACATAGTTATTGATTAGACCATGTCGATATATCCCACACAGTTTCCAAAATGTATTGCTATTTACCTATAATGTATCCCAAATCCGGGTAGAGGATTTCAAACCCAAACAAAGAACCATAATGTAAAGCATACAAGCCAAACAATGTAAGAAAATAAATGTGATCTAGCCCTAAGGTAACCCCACTTTTAAAATTTAATCCCCAGTAGAGTCGCCAGTTCTGTGATACAGTGGGAGAACTAACTTAAGGGTTTTGCATTTTATCGAAAATGTTGCGATTATCAAGAGTCGCCACCGACTTTTCTTTTATGCGAAAGGAAAGGTGAAGAAGAACAGGAAAGACCTTTGAGATTGTTTCTTGAGTTCGGGGGGTAGATTATGAAAAGGGAAGGTATTAGCACCCTTTTCATCTATGGTTTTCCATGGGCTCTTAGTTACTTGCTAGATCACTTGCTTTTTATTTTTAAATTGTGCTTTGTGTGGTTTTGAAAGTATTTTGTAAAAGAGGCCATTGTTTAGGCAATCTTTGTAATGATTCTCGTTCGTAAGAATGTATACAAAGATGTTTGTCTTTTTAAAAATGTTTCCAATGTTGGTAAAATGTGTGTGTTTGTTTTGAAAATAGCAAGGATAGTTGTTTGAAATGGAGCAAGTAAATAGAAGTAATCTACCTACTCAAATGTCTTTCTTGTTCATTTTCTTTTCCTTTGATATTGTTGTCTTACCATTGATTTGGTAAGCAACCCTATATTTGGATGTAAACGGGACGGGCGTGGGTCATCGTATAACCATTATTAGAAATGTTGCAAAGTATCTTAGCATTTTTTGAGGGACTAAGATCATTTTATAAGGAAACTTTGAATAGCGTCATCGAGGGACTATGATCTTATACTTGTTTGTTTTTGCCAAGATACTTCGCATGCGTAATATGGCCATTTTTGTGTAAGACAACCAAGTGGAGTGACCCTAAGGGTGCTTGTGTGCAAGTGTGTTGTTTTCATGCTTGATTTTGTCTTGGATTAGGGTTTTCTATTTGATTGTTTTAATCTTTCCATTCGAACCCTAATTACTAGCATGTTATATGAAAGCGGTAAATTGCGTAATTTAAAGATTAATACGCTATTACAACATTTTATGGGAGGGGGGTATACAAATTATGAATGGGGATTTGCAATAATGTAAACCTAATTTAATCTATTACAACAAAATCGAATTTGTACGAATATTTGAATACATAATATACAATATAAATTAAATATGTAATGGTATGTATATGCAAGAAAAAGATTTTTGTTTTGTTTCTTATATGAAAAAGAGTTTTTGAATTAAACCTAACAATTTAAGAAAAGGGAGTTATTTTTAGAAATTGGCTAACCCTAATTTCTAATTTGTTAAAAGAAAATAAAGTTCTTTAAGTATTATTTTTGTGTATTTTTGTCTTAAAATAATAAATAATATTTATGAAAATATTTAGTCTTTTTATATGTCAAAATAAGTATTTACAAGTATGAAGGAAAAGAAATAAAAATTAATCTAAATCCATTTTATTTTACAAGTTTATTTAAGAAATATAGTTAATTTAATAAAAATATTTTTTTATGTGAAAATAAAATAAAATAAACAAAAATGAAATATTTAACATTTTTATATTTTTTATGATTTTATAATATTTAAGAAAATATATTTAATACAAAAAATGGAAATAAAAATAAATAATAAAAATGTATGGGCCAGGGGTGCTGTAAGAAAAAGAGATATAAGTGTTAGAAAAAAAAGAGAGAGGCCCATAAGTTGAGCCCACGTGACCAAAAAATGAAACTGAAAAATATAAAAAATGCAAAAGGAAGCACCAAGGTTCGAACCCATGACCTATGCATTTTCAACATTCTGCCTTGCCACTGGGGTGGCTGTACATCTGTTAGTTCATATGAAACTAAAAATAGATAACACAAAATGCTCCCTTGCCCTATACTTCATCTTCTTCCTCAAGCTAGCCTGAACCTCTGTATCTTTCTCATTTTTCCATTAAAATGGAAACTTCAAACATGAAAATGGTAGTACTCTTTCCCACGATTTCAACCATGTAACTCATGTAAACCAACAGTCAAAGATCAAAGCTAATTTCAATGGCCCTAATTTCAACCCTAATTTTTACAGAAATTTGAAATCTAAAATTCTCTATGCACAATGAATATAAATGAAATCTATGAACATGGTTGGTTTTAGCACAAAGATATCTACATTTTATCTTCACAAATCAAGACCAATAGATGCCTGTATGAAGAGATAGAAGTTAGAGTGGAGTTTGAGTGAGTTTTATGAAGGCCTGGAGATCCCTTTAGCTTGCTTGGACCTCCCTGAGTATGTTCCAATCTTTATCTTGTCTTGAAAGTGCCTGAATCTCCCTATCCAAGTCAACCTGCAAGCTTGAAAAACAAAAATGGAAGATGGAGAAGGAGGAGTTACAGTGAAGGGATGATGGTCTGGAACACTTAGATATGATGTAGGTTAAGTGTTTAGGTGATTAGAACTTGAAACGCACGAGTGGATTTTTGGATTGCTATGCTTGGTACAAAACTGCAAGTTATGGCAGGTTTTTGGTGATTGAGTGTTTGGGAGATTTTTTGGCCTTTTGCAATCGTGTGTTAGTTTGTAATATGTTTGTGTATAAGTATAGAGAAGGTTCCAAATAAAATCCACACCAGGTTTCTCAGTTGTAGGCTTTTTGCTCTATTGCTTGCCTTTTAAGAAAGGTGAGGAGACAACTCTCTACATGCTTATACAGGCCTGGTTTGAGTTGGTACAAGTACTAGAAACTTTGCTTTTGGTTTATAGGACTTGTGTGTGCAGAAGGAACAGGTGCAATGCTCAAGAAGTTGACAAATGCAAAAGTTGTGCTTTTCTAAAATGGAAGTGGCAACTTTGTGCCATTTATGGAATTAAAGCTTGGACAAAGGCTCTTATGCTTGGATTAAGGATTTATCAATTGTGTAAGCATTAAATTATGGAGTTAGAAACAAGTTTGAGACCTGTAAAGTAAGGATTGGGCAGCATAGGTTTGGATTTGAATTTTGTTCTTTATGAAATGGCTTGAAATCAAAGTGAGAAATTGCCAACTTCATCTCTTCGATTCTCCCTACTCAAGAATGAACTCAAGGAGTTCTTTGACATTTTGGAAAGCTTGCAATGTTCTCTATAACTCATCTTTGAAATGCTTTTCAAGATTCCTCTTGGAACTAGGTGAAAATTTTCCATGAAGTTAGGTAAAAAACCTGCCTAAATTAGGGCAAAATTTCACTAAGTTATTTTAGTTCATGAGCATGTATTCACAAAATTATATCTTGAGATCCAAGCATATTTAGATGAAAATGTGTGAATCAAAGTTGTATATTTCATGGAGATATACAACTTTCATGTTGGGAACTTTCTTTGAATCATCTTGTATCATGTTAAGAATTTGGCTTAAATTTGAGAAAAAATAAGAAATTTTCTATACTTAGAAAAATTTCTAAGTTAAGGAAATTTCAAATTTCAAAATGAAAACTTCAATCTTTCATTTCTTGATGAACAAGTTTCACATTTTGACATGTTTTGATGAATTGTAATCCTTGGCACTTGATTTTGACCAAAAAGTCAAAGTTTGACTTTTCAGTATACAGTTGACTTTTGATCAGTTGACTGCAAATTTCATTTGTCAATCCAATGGATTTGCAATGTGTTGAACCATGTTTTTAGGTCAATATAATGCAATTGAACTCTTGATATCATGCTTCAAACCAATTGGTCATTTGCTAGGTCAAAAATCAGAAATTGCCCTTTCTCTATCAAAACCCTAATTTTGACCATTTTGCCCTTTTGATGATTTGATCAAATTTCTTGAGGAAATGTGTTCCAAACTTGATCAAATGATTCATATGAGTCTAAAATGTTGATGTGGATAAAAAATTATGAAGTTTGACTGTAAATTTGCCATGGTTGACTTTTTTCTCAATACAGTTGATTTTTAGGTCAACTGTCCAAATGACTGATCAAAAATGTGATTCAAGGCTTGAAACTTGACATGAGTAATCTTAGGGGTCCATGATAATACTTGAAATTCATATGAAGCATTGATAGTCCAAAAATCCTTGTGCAAACTCAAACCTTAATTTTGTTCATCAGTGCATGAGGAGGTGTCTTGAGTTGATCAAACCTTAATGCAGTCTTGAGTTTAAGAGATTCTTGTGAGGAAATCTTTGATAAGTGAGAGGGAAAATTTTGGGGTACAACAACCGGGAAGCCCTTATTTTTTCCTAGGCCAGTCAACCTAGTGGGTCTTTTAATCAGGTGTAGTATCTTTTCACTATGTCGGCATTGACAGGGTGGGGAAGGTCGTCACCGTCCATGGTGAATAGAATCATAGCTCCACCCGAGAAAATGTTTTTAACCATAAATGGACCTTCATACGTGGGGGTCCACTTTACCCTGGGATCACCTTGTGGCAGTATGATGCGCTTAATCACTAGATTCCTGACTTGATATTCTTGACGTCTGACTTTCTTGTTAAAAGTCTTTATCATTCGTTTTTGACATGTCTGACCATGACAGATTGCGGTAAGTCTCTTCTTGTCGATTAGATTTAGCTGATCATATCGAGTCTGGATCCAGTCGTCTTTGTTCAAACCCACATCCTTCATAATCCTGAGAGAAGTTATCTGGACCTCGATGGGTAGGACTGCCTCCATGCCATATACCAGAGAGTAGGGTGTTGCCCCTGTCGACGTCCGTGCTGAGGTGCGTTATCCATGAAGAGAAAATGGTAAAATCTCATGCCAGTCTTTGGATGTCACCGTCATCTTCTGTACAATCTTCTTGATGTTCTTGTTAGCCGCTTCAACAACGCCATTCGTCTTTGGCCAATAGGGAGAAGAGTTATGATGTTGTATCTTAAGTTGCTTATAGAGCTCGGTAATCGTCGTGTTATTGAGATTTGTACCATTATCGGTGATGATTCTCTCGGGCACACCATACCAACAGATCAGGTTATGTCGGATAAACCGTGCCACAACATTCTTGGTCACAGTAGCAAAAGAGGCCGCCTCAACCCATTTCGTGAAGTAATCTATGGCCACCAAAATGAAGCGATGTCCATTGGAAGCAGTAGGCCATATTTCTACGATCATGTCAATGCCCCACATTGCAAAAGGCCATGGAGCTGTCAAGACGTTCAGAGGAACCGGAGGCACATTTTTGTACCCAAAAATTTGCCCTCCCATATTTCTCAAAACATTGCAATAAAAATCTCCAAGTTGCTCAAGTTTGCTCAAGAGTTGGACAGACAAGCTATCTCCTAAGGCAGTCTACCCTAAATTAGGGTTTTGTGTTGCATCAAGATCCTTGAGTCCAAATGACCTCAAGTACTCCCCAATGTCCTAATATGCTCTCAAGATCATCCATGTCAAATTTCAAGCCTTGCAGAGGAAATTTGCTCAGTCAATTGCTCAAAGGGTCCAAAAATCGACTGTGCTAGGGCAAAAGTCAACTGTGACCTATATACAGTCAAACTTCAAGATTTTTTGTCAACATTCTCATTTTGAAGTATATTTCATCATTTGATCAAGGTTTGATCATGATTCATCAAGGATTGCTCAAAATTCATCAAGACTCAAAAGTTGCTAAATTAGGGTTTTGTAGGAAAAGTCAACTCAACTTTGACCAAGCATAACTTTCTCATACTTTATGAGAAATGACCCATCCAAAGCTCATTTTAAATAGGATGTAATTTCCTACAATCCATCTTCATACCCCAAGATCAAAAAAGTGCACTCACAAGAAGTTATGAATTTGGAAATTATAGGTCATTTTTGAAAGTCAACAAAAACACCTTTTTTGACAAAGCTTATAACTTGAGCATGGAATATCAAAATGAGATGAGACCAAAAGGGTTGGTTAGAGGACATATCAAGATTTCTAAAAAGTCCAAGAACACTTCAAAAAGTTCAAAATTGAAGAAGTTGTTCATTGTTGAAGTTGGACTTTTTTGCACAATTGCCAAAAGTCAACTATCCCCTAAACTTCAAATTTTGTCAAATGGGCCCATACTTTTTAACTTGATTTGAGTTTGCATCATTGCCCACTTGCCCTAGCTTCAGCCATGTGTCCATATTTCATTTTTATTATTTAATTTGATTTTTAATTGAATTTATTCATTTTAAATCAAATAAAATCATATAAAATCAAAAATATTGATAAATAAAGATTTTTTGTTGATTATAGGCTTCAATGGACAGCTAGCACATCGCCAAACTCGTATCAAGGCATAAGTGCACAAGAAGATATGATTTGAAGCAAATTTGGAAGGTTTTAAATAGAGATCAAATCAAATTCATGTGCATTGATATGGAGGGATTTGGACCATGATTCTTACCCTAATGCAGTACACAATACATAAGCAAGGTAAACACACGAAAACAAGGGTGAAAAATTGTTGAGAGAGGCAGAACAAGAATTGAAAAATTCACAAAAAGTGAGAGATCAAAGTCCATGTTAGGGACAGTTTCAGGACACGAGACTTGTTCCAATCGCTTCCTGGGCATTCATACAAGCTACCTAGATCAAAACCAAGCATTTTCGGACGCCCTAACGCACTGTAAGTCGCACGATAGTCACCCCTGTTCTTGATTTTGCAATTCTGAAATTAGGCATCTTTTTCATGAACTAATACCATATTTTGAATCTACAAAACATTTGCAAGCGATTGGTATCATTTAATTGCATTTATCTGGCCTGAATGGAGAACCACCATAGTTAGGGTTCTTCGTTTTATTTTTATGGTTTTCTGTTTCAGGTAAAATTGAGACTCAAGAAAAACATGGCTTTGATCAGGATGCCATGACGAATTGAACCATGCTCTTGGAGTGGATTTATATGGCCTGGAGAAAATTTTAGGGTAGGCCTGCGCTTTTAGCTGCGGATTCAAATCCGCAAGTATTCTTTTACAGGGTAGAGGACAAGGATAAATTCGTGTCATCCGTCCATTGGTGGATTCAAATACCGCGCGCGTTTTTTTGACTTTCTGGCCATTGACTTGTTTTTATCTAATATATATTCTTTGCATTATAATAACAACTAAAGCAGTGTAGCGTGGTGGAAACCGTGTTCGTGCAATCTCCTTCAGGACCTGGGTTCGAATCCCAGGTCCCCCAATTTCTCAATGATTTTTGTTTAATGATAATCACATGCGCGCGTTAGCTTTCTATCCACCATGCATCCTCATCCATTCAAACGCCAGATGGCCAAAGGCCAGATCTGATGGTCCATGATTGGAGGTCCACCAAGGCGCCAGTCAACGCATGAGCACCAGATCCCAGAAAGTCCACAAAGGTCAAACGGGCTAGCTGATGATGGGCCTCCAAATTGCTTCTCATACTCTCCAATCAGGCCCAACACCCCTCTCTCTTCTATTTATTTTTTTTGTCTTATTAATTGTTTTATTTTATTTATTTAATTTTCTAACCAATCACAAAATTCTGTTTTTATTAAATAAAAATCACAAAGATATTTTTTTATTCAATCAAATTTTAACTTTTATTTTTATAAACACTAATTAATTAATTTAGGTTTTAATTCTAGAATAACTTTAACCTTTTTGCAAATAATTAAAATTAATTAGATTTAATTAGGTTTTAATTACTAATTTAACTAATTTTATTTTCTTTCTTAAAATAACAAAAAAAACAAAATATGTCATAATTAATTTTTCATTAATTAATTTATTAATTTAATTTAGTTCTTTAATTTAGGTTTAATTTCTTTCTTAATTTAAAAATAACAAAAAAAAAACAAAAAAGACTTGTCATTTTCCCAAAGGGTCAAAACCCTAAATTTCGCACTCGAATTAATTTCCCGCGCGCTTTACTTTTTTTATCCAATAATGTACTTGTTTCCGGATTGTAATAGTTAAATAGGACTTTTAATTATTTTTATCGCTTTATTTTATTTTTCAAAGGGTTTGTCTTTGGCGATGTAAATACCCGACGCCTTATAATTTAAATTCCGCATTTTAATTCCTGCAAATTATAACTGTTAGATGTTTGATAATAGGGTTTGCATGACAAGACTGAATGTTTAAATCTTAAAATCAAAATTAGATCACCCTTAACATGTACAAAGATAAAAATAACTGAAAACGACACACTCGCACATGCGTACTCTTAGGGTACACCCCACTTGGTTGCCTTCGTACACGGTCATTAAGTATAGGTCATTTTAGAGGTCGCCCTCTTGTCTAAAAGATCATAGTCGCCTCGAAACGGTTGCCTCAGATATTGTTGCCTCAAACAAATGATCTAAGACATTAGGGTTACCGCTAAGGCGTCCTAACATTGCTTTAGTGACCGTATGTCCCTCATTCGAATTGACCCTTAAACTCCAATGACGGTGCTACCCAATCCTTAATAGTGGGATAGTGTGATCGGTGGGAATAGAACTGACTGTTTTTTAGCTGGTTTGGCAAAATGTCGCGGTAAGCAAGAGTCGCCACCATCTTTTATGTTCTCCAACATGGAAAGGACAAAAGCACAACAAAATTCCTTATTCGAGAATGTTTCTCGGTTCGGGAGGTAGATTTATAGAAAGGGAAGGTGTTAGCATCCTTTCTATCCGTGGTTATCCACGGGCTCTTAGGTACTTGCTCTTATGTTTTCAAAATTGTTTGCTTTTTAAATGTGTGTGGGTTTTGAAAAAAAGTTCGTTTTGGAAAACTTCTAAGTAACTCTTGTATCAGTCCTCAAGAGTGTATGAAGTGTTTTGTTTGAAAACTTTTTGAAAGTGTGGGGCGCGAAAAGTTGTTTTTGTTTGTTTTGAAAAGAGCAAGTACTTAAGAGAATCTACCTACTCTAAGGAATTAGGTTGTGTAAGAGTCCTTTAGACAGTGCTATCCCACCATTGAAAAGTAGGTAGCACCGTCGTTGGAGTTATTTGGGTCAATTCGATTATTAGGGACATGTGGTCACTAAAGCAACGTTAGGACGTTTTAGTGGTAATCCTAATGTCTTAGATCATTTTTATCGAGGCGACCATTCCGAGGCAACTTATGATCTTGGGACAAAGGACGACCTCTAAAACATTTTATACTTAATGACCACGTTCGAGGCAACCAAGTGAGGTGTACCCTAAGAGTGGCATGTGCAAGTGTGTCAATTTTCAGTTATTTTACTCTTGCATGTCATGGTGAGTTATTGTTGATTTTTTAAGTTTAAGAGTTAATCTTGTCATACAATCCTAGTTAGCATACATCTAAGCAGTTAATATATGTACAGGAATTTAAAGTGCGGGAATTATAAATCCTACGCTATTACAAGGCTTTCGGGGAGGGGGATTATTTACATGTCCAAAAATATTGGGGGAATAAAGCAGTAAAGCGTAAAAAGGTATCAGCTAAGCTATTACAAACCAGTAAAATAAACGCGCGCGAATCTAAAAAAATCCTAATAATAAGAACTATTTTTGTTGTTTTATCTTATTTTGGGAAAAAAATAATCTAAATCTATTTAATTTTAGTTTTGGAAAAATGTTAAGATAATTTAAAGGTTAATTAACAAAATTAATTTAATAGAAAAAGAACTAGCTTAATGTTTTTTGTGGTTTTTTTATTTTAATGTTAATTAAAAGGAAGTCTATGAAAACAAAAATAAAATACAAGGGGAATCCTTCGATCCAAGGAGAAAACGGGAGTTTCGACCCAGGGAGAGAAATAGAAGCTTCGATCCAGAGGGGGTCAGGGTCCTTTCGATTGGGCCAAACAGCAAGGCGTGAGTAGCCTTCGATCCAGGGAAGAGGACTGTCTTTTGATCATGGAGGTCATGGCTTTCGATCCAGGAATGAGATGCCTCCTTCGATCCAACATGCTAATGGGTTCGATCCAGATAAGGTGTCTCCTTCGATCTGGGATGTTATACCTGCAAGAGTATGTTAGTGAAATAAAATGCAGGGCCTGGGTATTGAATCCCAGGCCCTTCGATCCTGCACTTGTTGGGGTCTCTTCAGGCTAAATCTGCAGCAAGTGTTAGCAAACGAAAAAACATGACCTGGGTGCCAAACCCAGGCCCTTTGATCCTGTCTAGGATTGCAAATCGAAAGTAACAACAAGTATGAATGTATTATGCAAATATGAGGTTGGATAGTTTACCCTTTCTTACCAACAGATTGGACTTTTAATTTGGGCTCTTCCTGGATGTAGGAACCTTCGATCTGGGCACTTCCTGGATGTAGGAACTTTTGATTTGAGGGCTTTTGGGCGTGGGCACCTTCGATCTGAGGGACTGCTTTGGCTTGGAAAATTTTGGGCAGCGTCTCTCTAATGTTTTGTTCTCCTGCAGATTTTTTTGAAGAAGTGTGTATAATTTTCGTTCTATGATTTCCGTGTGATTTTTCGTGTAATTTTTCTTTTGTGTCCTTTGTAATGTGTCACTGGCCTCCTATTTATAGGAGTGTGGGAGTGCACGAAAATGGCAAGGGACAACCATTAAAATAGGCATTTAACGCTCTGGACAAAAATCAAACACATTAAATCATTTCCTTTTTTGAAACATTCGTGTCCCTTGAATGGACCTGGACGCTTGGATTTCGAGTGCTTTCAGGCCATGCTCTTCGATTAGTCCTGATTTGCCTCTTTCGATTGAACTCCATGCGTATCCTTTGAATGGGCCTGGCCCAAATATCAATCGAAGGATTCCAATCGAAATACTCTGCTAACAGGCCAATCAAAAGGTGTTGTTCATGCCAAATGAAGGACATGGTTGACATGCCTGTCGACATTGCCTTGACGTAATTCCAATCGAATGCTTGTCCATAATGCCAATCGAAATACTCCTTCAGAATGCCAATCGAAAGGTATTTGAAGTACCACTCAAAAATCTTATTTTTCCTTAGGCAAGAGTTTGTGATCAACCAGGCAGGGGGAAGACTTTGGAAAACATGAGAGGGCAAATTTTGGGGTGCAACAGATAGCATTGTCTAAAGGATATTAGCATAGAACGATTCCTTTTTCGAGTAGGTAGATGGTTCTTAGATACTTGCTCTTTCAAAAAAACAAAACCTTTTTCACACTTACACTCCTTTTCGAACAAAGTTTTCAAAAACACTTCATACACTCTTGAGGACAGAAGCAAGAGTTAAATCGAAGTTTCAAATAAAAACTTTTTCAAACCCACAAGCACAAAGAAAGCAATTTTGAAAACAATTGAGCAAGTACCTAAGAGCCTGTGGATAACCACAGATAGAAAGGGTGCTAATACCTTCCCTTTCTATAATCTACCCCCTGAACCCGAGAAATATCTCGAAAAAGGAATTTTTTCTGTGCTTTTTTTCCTTTCCTTGTTGGATAAAATAAAAGTCGGTGGCGACTCTTGCTTACCGCGACATTTTGCAAAAACAAACGCAAAACGCAAACCAGCATTCCAAAAAACAGTCAGTTCTTCCCACCGTATCACAGAACTGGCGACTCTGCTGGGGATGATTTCAAGTGGGGTGTACCTTAGGAATAGTTCATAATGTTCTCAATTGCTTGACTTGTATGCTTTATCTTTGTGGGTTGAATCATAGTTACTATAGATCCTAACCCGGATCTGGGGGATACCCTTTAGGTAAGTATCAATAAAATTGTGAGGGAACTGTACGGCGTAGACCGATACAGTTGAAGCAGTAGCTACGTTGGTGTGGCACTTTAGTTTGTACCGATATCCCTTGTGGCGTAACGATGAGAATATTGGTCTTCTAAGGGGTCATTAAGCACCAACTGACCTTAGCACCTATAATTGACCAACTTGGCCATAGAAAAGTAGCAGTATGCTACACTCATTGAGACCAAACTCTCGCGATGATCCCGGCCGCAAGAATAGGTTGCTAAACTGGAATTATGAGTGATCGAGGGTGGTCAGTGATATTGAGATCCTCTAGAACCCGGTTACTATTTCTAGGACAGGTTTGAACCAACTGAACTGAAAGAGGGTAGTACCTAAGCGCCTTGCCAGCCTGAAATCTAAGGGCTATCTGTGTGACTTGTTTTCCCTTACCATGTTCGTTATTTGTGGATATTTGTGGTGTGTTTTCTATCATGACATCATGACATGATGACATTGCATGCATCTTACATTGGACTAACCTATTTCAAAGACAGGAGGGATTCATCTTTGTTCTGTTTTGTAGGTCATGGCACCCATGCGTAGAAACATTATTCGGATCAACTTTGTCCAGGTTCCCACTCAGTTTAAGGAATTGGTTGCAAAGATTTTAGATACTTCCTCCTTTATTAGAAGACATGGTCACCTCCTTGGTTTGGTCACTTACAAATTGGATGAACAGATGATGAGTGTCTTAGTCCAGTTCTTTGATCCACTGTACCATTGCTTTACTTTTCCGGACTACCAGTTGGTCCCTACCTTGGAAGAGTTCTCTGATCTACTTGGTATCTCTGTTCTGGAGCAGACCCCGTTCACAGGTTGGGAGAAAATCCTTAGGCCGGAAGAGATTGCTTCAGCCCTCCATCTGACAAAGGCTGAGGTAATGTCTAATTGGGAAACTCATAGTGGAACAAAGGGCTTCTTGACTAAATTCTTGGTTGGTAAGGCTAATCAGTTCTGGGACAGTCTAGACTTCCAGGCATTTGAAGACATTCTGGCTCTTCTCATATATGGTTTGGTGTTGTTTCCTAACTCGGATTCCTTCGTCGACGTGAATGCAGTGAAGATTTTCATGTCAGGTAATCATATGCCCACTCTCTTGGGTGACATTTTGAACTCTCTTTATGCCCGTACTGCTCGGAAGCGGCGAACCCTTACGTGTTGTGCGCCATTGCTGGCGAGGTGGTTTATTTCTCACCTCCCCAAATCAGTTTTGAAGAACAAGGAAGGCATGGGCTGGGCCTACAGGATTATGTCCCTCTCTCACATGGACATCATTTGGACTATTAAGGGCATGTAAGAAGTGGCTATTATTGATCGCTTTGGGGAATACCCCAATGTTCCACTGCTAGGAACCCATGGAGGAATCACCTATAACCCTTGTTTGGCCTTACGCCAATTTAGGCGAGCTAGGAGGGAAGGACCTCATGAGTTGTTGATGCCAAGCATTGTCTTTGATTCCCAAGGGAATAGTGACGAGCAACGTCGCAGGTTCATACGAGCTTGGGATAGAGTACACAGGTCTGATCCGCACGAGTTGGGTGCAAAGACTTCTCTTCTGATGGAGCCATATCTTCGATGGGTTCGAATCCGTGCCCAAAAGCTGGGAATGCCCTACGAAGTCGTCTTGCCTATAATTGTTGAGGTTTCTGATGAAGAAGGGGTTCCTCCTACCATCCTCCATCCATACATGCCTACTGACATTGGGGCATTAAAGAGATCATGGATGCAGCTGAGAGAAGAGCGGGATACTTACCGAGAAAAGTATCACGAGCAAGAGCAAGAGATTCAAAATTTGACAAGGCAGCTGGAGAACAAGCGGATCCTCAATGACTATGTCCGCACCGACAAGAAACGACCATGGGAGCACTGATTGTCTTTTTGATTATTTCTAGTTTTGATTTACTTTTCAGTTTTTCTTTCTTGTAACGCTGTAAAGGCATTTGTTGAACAATTGAATTCAAGTTTATCTAATAAAAGTGTGTTTCATTTTGGCTTACGAATTTGAATCCATAAAGTCTTGGAAATCATATCATGCGCATATCATTCCCATGAACCTCATAACAGGTACCCTTACAAGTTTTCTCATCTTCTTCGCTGTTTATTTCAGCATCATGTCTTCTGAAACATCAACTGAACAAGCAATCAAGGCTCTGCAAGCCCAAAACGCCCAGTTCCAGGAATTGTTCATGAGTTTGGCTAAGGGTCAGCAAGATCTGAAGACCCTTATCTTGAAAGAGAAAAAGAAGAAGAAGAAGAAGATGGTCCTATTTAATATGGGTCGCAGATTCAGAAACAATTTGCGAGAAGAGGTTGATTTGACCCACTCATATGGAGGGGGAGATAATCAGAAAGAAAGGAGGGCTCTTAGCCCTGTGGTTTCAGACAACGAGACTGACTTTGACGAAGACCAGTATCCTCCGGCTGAGGATAGATATAAACAACTGGAAGACCGGTTGAGCGCGATGGAAGTTCAGAAAGTGCTTGGTCTGGACTTTGGTGATTTGGGTATGTCATCTGGGGTGGTAATTCCCCACAAGTTTAAAGCACCGATCTTTGCTAAATACGACGGGGTTTCTTGCCCGAAACTACACCTCCGTTCATATGCTAGGAAGATTCAGCCATACACCGCTGACAAGAACCTCTGGATCCACTTATTTCAAGACAGTCTCTCAGGAACACAGCTTGAATGGTTTTACCAGCTGGAAGGAACTAGTATCCGTAATTGGGAGGATTTGGCTGCTGCTTTCTACAAGCAGTACCAATACAATGCCGACCTCGCTCCCACGCGTACCCAACTCCAGGGTATGTCTATGGGTGCGGGCGAAGGTTTCAAAGACTACACTCAAAAGTGGAGGGACCTTGCTGGAAGAGTGCAACCACCCTTAGTTGATAGGGAGCTAGTGGATATGTTTCTGGGGACCTTGTCTGGTCTGTATTTCAACCATCTGATTGGAAGTTCATCGTCCGGGTTTACAGAGCTGATTATGACCGAGGAAAGAATTGAAGTTGGTATTAAGAGCGGTAAAATATAGAAGGGTGCTTCGTCAGGCACTGAGAAGAAGCCTTTTAAGAAGGAGTCCAGCGCTGTTTACAGTTCAAAAAGCTATAACAAACTTGAGCGTCGCCAAGAAATTAATGTGGTGGTTATATCAAGACCTGTTGTTGCCCCTCAGCGCAACAATCACCCAAGAGCCGAGAGGCCGCGAAGACAATTCACTCAGCTCAACATGACTTTATCCCAAATTTTGCCGCAGTTATTGAAGACCAACTTGGTGATTCCGAAGGAAGCCCCGAAGAATCCCAATACAACATCACCCATGTACAATCCAAATGCCCACTGTGCTTTTCACTCTGATAGCCCGGGGCACGATACGAATGACTGTTGGGTTCTGAAGAATAAGTTACAGGACCTAATTGATGCTAAGGAGATTGAGTTCGAAGCACCAGAAAGGCCTAATGTTGTGACTGCTCCTATGCCCAAGCATGGAGTGAATGCTATAGATGAAGACTCGTTTGTGGTTTCTGTGAAAGATATTGCTACCCCATTAATGACTATGAAGAAGAACCTTCTGTTAGCCGGTTTATTTCCGGGTTGTGGCGAAGGTTGACATCTGTGTGCTGTCCTACCTACCGGTTGCCATCTTTTGAAGTCAAGTGTCCAACGCCTGATGGATAATAAAGAAATTCTATTTGAGAAGACTTTTGTTCCTTTGGTTCCTACTGAAGAAGTTGTTATCATCACAATTTTTGACAATTCTTCCAAGGCTTCCTCGAGAAAACCTGTTAGAATTACATCCGTTCCAAGAATTGCACCGTTGATCATCACCATTCATGGGCCTATCCCCTACACATCAGATAAAGTTGTCCCATGGCACTATGGGGCTTACGTGTACTATCACGGAGTTAAACAAGATTTGAATGCTGAAGAGGTTGATACTGACATCAGCAATATTATTGGATCTAGTAAAGTCACCCGCAGCGGAAGACTTTTCTCCCCTGAGATCTCTGCACCGACTGTCCCGAAGCCTGTTGTTATTACACCTGTCAGTACACCTGCTACGGTCCCCGTTCAAATTCCAATTCTTACCCCTGTTACCGAGTCATCTGAC
The DNA here is from genome assembly GCA_948472305.1 of Vicia faba. Classification (NCBI taxonomy): domain Eukaryota; kingdom Viridiplantae; phylum Streptophyta; class Magnoliopsida; order Fabales; family Fabaceae; genus Vicia; species Vicia faba. The sequence continues at coordinate 93,020 of CATIWC010001042.1, forward strand.
ACTCGGGGCAAAGGGACCACCGGTGAGCCTGCCCAGACGGAGGCACCGAAGAAGATTACTATTGAAGCCTCTAGACAAGAGATGGAGGAAATTTTGAAGATCATCAAAAAGAGCGACTACAATATAGTCGAGCAGCTGGGGAAAACCCCGTCCAAAATCTCTATGTTGTCTCTGTTGCTATGCTCAGAAGCCCATGCCAAGGCTCTGAATGCTTTCCTGAAGACTGCGCATGTACCGTAAGAGACATCAGTTGATCAGTTTAAAGATTGTGTTGCTAGTCTGACTGCTGATAACGGGTTGGGTTTCTCTGACGCCGACTTGACTACTAAGGGGAAGAATCACAATGACGCTCTGCATGTCTCCATTGAATGCAGGGGCACTACTCTTACTCACGTATTGGTGGATACTGGGTCTTCATTGAATGTGTTACCCAAGAAAGCTCTAGACCGGTTAGACTGTGAAGGGTTGGAGCTGAAACCAAGCAACATTGTAGTCAGGGCTTTTGATGGGTCCAAGAGAATGGTACACGGAGAAGTGGATATTCCGATTAAGGTTGGTTCTCAGGTTTTCGCATCTAAATTCTACGTGATGGACATTCGGCCATCTTATTCTTGTTTGATGGGTTGCCCTTGGATCCACAAAGCTGGGGCAGTAACATCCACGCTCCACCAGATGCTGAAGTACCCAGTGAAGGGGAAAATTATTACAGTACGAGGGGGAGAGGAGTACATGGTGAGCCACCTCAACTCTTTCCTATATGTTACGATGGATGGGGAGTTCATTGAGACCCCGTTCCAACATTTTGAAGAGGTTCCCCAGACGCTAGCATCAACTGAAACTGTTGTCGAAGATCCTCCCATGAAGATGGCTTCCCTAAAGGATGCATGCGCTGTTGTTGAGAAAGTTGGGTGTGCAAATTGTGGCCAACTCCATGATTTTGCACAGAAGACTAACAAGTTTGGTTTGGGTTTCACTGCAGAAGCTCAAAGGGTTGTTCGGAGTGCACAGATCGGAAGACCTCCCCTGTTCATCAGCAATTTAGGAGTGAATGCCATTGAAGACGATGTTGAAGAGTCTAAGTTTGACAGTTGGATCTACCGACTGCCGATGGTGGATTAAGCAATTGGACAGCAAAGGACTTCGTCCCAATTTATTTTATTACCCAGTAATGAGACTTTTGTTTTGAATTTGTAACAGACAATGTTTTAAACTTTACGGCCCGGTGTCTTACCCGGGGCACCGTGGCTTCATTTATGAGGGCTTTATGTGTGTCATCTACATATATCATTAATAAAAGCATTGGACATTTCTTGCATTTCAAATTTTGCGCTCCTTGTTTTTCTTTTATTATATATTGCAAAACAGCTATTTTACACACACTCACATATACAGGTCTACATCCACTCTAGATCTCACTGGTAACGACTCTACTACTTCCAGTTATGACTTTGAAAGTTCGATCAACTTAGCCTAAGACGAAGGTGGAGATGATTGCGAAGTGCCTAGTGAACATGCAAGACTGTTACTTCAAGAAGAGAGGGCCATACAGCCGCATGAGGAGCCAGTGGAAATAGTAAATCTGGGTACAGAGGTAGACAAGAAAGAGGTCAAGGTTGGTGCAAATCTGGAGCTTAGTGTGAAGCAACGGTTGATTCAGATGCTGCATGACTATGTGGAGATCTTTTCCTGGTCTTATGAATACATGCTTGGGTTGGATACCGATATTGTGGTTCATCGCCTGCCTACCAAGGAAGATTGTCCTCCAGTAAAACAGAAAGTTCGCCGAATGCGCCCGGATATGTCTGAGAAAATCAAGGTTGAAGTTATGAAACAGTTTGATGTCGGTTTTCTAGCAGTTACTTCTTACCCACTCTGGGTGGCCAACGTGGTTCCTGTACCGAAGAAGGATGGTAAGGTTCGAATGTGTGTTGACTATAGGGATTTGAATAGGGCAAGCCCCAAGGATGATTTCCCTCTGCCTCATATCAACGTTCTGGTTGGCAACACCGCTCAGCATAAGGTATTCTCCTTTATGGATGGTTTCTCCGGTTATAATTAGATTAAAATGGCTCCCGAAGACATGGAGAAGACAACCTTTGTTACTCAATGGGGGACCTTTTGTTACAAGGTCATGCCCTTCGGATTGAAAAATGTTGGGGCAACGTATCAGCGCGCCATGGTCGCCTTGTTCCATGACATGATCCATCATGAGATTGAGGTATACGTTGACGACATGATTGCAAGATCCCAGACTGAAGAAGAGCATCTGGACCACCTTCAGAAGTTATTTGACAGGTTGAAGTTGTACAAGTTGAGGTTAAACCCGAACAAGTGCACCTTCGGGGTGAGATCTGGTAAGCTGTTGGGTTTCGTTGTAAGCGATAAAGGTATTCAGGTGGATCCTGCAAAGGTGAAGGCTATACAGGAGATGCCAGCTCCCCGAACAGAAAAAGAAGTCAGAGGCTTTCTGGGACATTTGAACTATATTGCCTGATTCATCTCGCACCTAACTGCTACTTGTGAGCCAATCTTCAAGCTACTGAAGAAAGATTAAGTGGTAAGATGGAATGATGAATGCCAGGCCGCTTTCAAAAGGATCAAAGAATATCTCTAAGAGCCACCCATTCTGATGCCTCCATTCGAAGGGAGACCTTTAATCTTATACTTGATCGTACTCGACAACTCAATGGGGTGCGTGTTGGGTCAACATGACGAGTCTGGCCGAAAAGAGCATGCTATTTATTACCTTAGCAAAAAGTTTACCGACTGCGAGACCTGATACTCGTTGCTCGAGAAAACTTGTTGTGCTTTGGCATGGGCTGCTCGCCGGCTGAGACAGTATATGCTGACTCACACTACTCTATTGATATCAAAGATGGATCCAATAAAGTATATCTTCGAGAAGCCTGCTTTGTCCGGAAGAATAGCAAGATGGCAGATGATCTTGACTGAGTATGACATCTAATATACGACCCAAAAGGCAATTAACGGAAGTTTGTTGGCAGATCATTTGGCACATCAGGCAGTGGATGATTACCAATCTATGAACTTCGAATTCCCGGATGAGAATATCATGATAGTAACTGATTGTGAGACACCTGGACCGGATGAAGGACCTGAGGAGGGATCCCGATGGTCCATGTACTTTGATGGAGCTTCAAATGCTTTGGGTAATGGTATAGGTGTCGTGATCATATATCCTAAAGGTTCTCATACTCCGTTTACCGCCCGACTATGTTTCAACTGCACCAACAATATGGTGGAGTATGAAGCGTGCATCATGGGTCTTCGAGCAGCAATTGACCTAAGGATTATGTTTCTAAGTGTTTTCGGAGATTTCGCTCTCGTGATGAGTCAAATCAAAGGCGAGTGGGATACGAAACATCCAAATCTTATTCCTTACAAGGAGTATGTACTGACATTGTTTCCCCACTTTAAGGAGATAACCTTTGAACACTTCCCTAGAGAGGAGAATCAGTTGGCGGACGTGCTAGATACGATGTCTTCTATGTTCAAAGTCAATTGGGACAACGAGGCTCCTCGGATTATCATTGAATGGTTGGATGAACCTGCACATTGCTGTGACATTGAGACTGAAGAGGTAGCAGATAAACCCTGGTTCCACGAGGTGAAAAGGTATCTTGAAGCTCAGGAGTACCCCGAGGGTGTATCTGTTAATGACAAGAAGTTTCTAAGAAGGTTCACGGAAAATTTCTTTATCAGCAATGACATCCTTTACAAGTGTAATCATGATTCAACCTTACTGCGTTGTGTGGATAAAAATGAAGCAGAAATGATCATGGCAGATTTACATGAAGGTACCTTCGGAACTCATTCCAGTGGACACACCATGGCAAAGAAAATCCTACAGGCAGGATACTATTTGTCCACAATGGAAGCCGACTGTTATCAGCATTCTCAGACCTGTCACAAGTGCCAAGTCTATGCTGATAAGGTGCACATACCTCCAGTACCTCTGAACATCTTGACGGCACCTTGGCCTTTTGCAATATGGGACATTGACATGATCGGCGAGATCAGACCTACAGTGTCCAACGGGCATCGTTTCATCCTGGTAGCAATTGATTACTTTATGAAGTGGGTTGAAGCGACTTCCTTTGCTACTGTAACCAAGAACGTCGTGGCACGTCTCATTCGGCACAATCTGATTTGTCGATATGGTGTACCAGAGAGGATCATTACGGACAATGGTACGAATCTCAACAATAAGATGATCACCGAAATCTGCAAGCAGTTCAAGATACAACATCACAACTCTTCTCCCTACCGGACGAAGATGAATGGGGTTGTTGAAGTGGCTAATAAGAATATTAAGAAGATTGTGCAGAAGATGACGGTGACATACAAAGACTGGCACGAGATGTTACCATTTGTTCTTCATGGGTACCGTACCTCAGCGCGGACGTCAATAGGGGCAACACCCTATTCTTTGGTTTATGGCATGGAGGTTGTCTTGCCCATTGAAGTTCAGATACCCTCTCTTCGGATTATGAAAGATGCAGGTTTGAGCGAAGACAACTGGATCCAGACTCGGCTTGATCAGCTGAACTTAATTGACGAGAAAGGGCTTACTACTATTTGTCATGGTCAGACGTATCAAAAGCGGATGATCAGGGAATTTAACAAGAAAGTCAGACGACAAGAATATCAAGTTGGGGACCTGGTTATCAAGCGCATCATACTTCCACAAGGTGATTCCAGGGGCAAATGGACCCCTACTTACGAAGGGCCATTTGTGGTTAAGAACATTTTCTCAGGAGGAGCTATGATTCTAACTACCATGGATGGTGACGACCTTCCTCACCCTGTCAATGCAGACATAGTGAAAAGATACTACACATAATCAAAGACCCGCTAGGTTGACTGGCCTAGGCAAAAATAAGGGCTTTCTGGCGAACCAAAAGGGTTCGGGAAAAAATAAGGGATGAAAATGAAAAATATGTACACCTGGCAAGTCGAAAACCTGAAAAGGCGGCTTGAGCAAAAAAGGGTATCCCAGTGGACTGAAAACCCGAAAGGACGGTCCAGGAAAAAATTAGGGATCAAAGCGTAACACTATGTCTCATTGGATCACCTTGCAACCAGACTTCGGTATCGACTATCAAGCTCGGACATCACTAATCAATGTGATCTACCTTCAACCAAATAGCAACGTGATAATATGCTCAAGGACATAAAGGCAATGGCTGAGTTGGAACCCAGTGGGATTATTCACATAGCTGTTTTGTTTAGTTTTTCACAAATTGTGTAAATTCTGTTATTCGACGGCGTTCTCTTACTAGGACGTTAACCTCTTGTGCAAAAGCGCCTATTTACAGGCCAAACTTCAAAATAAATACAATTCATTTTCAGATAAATTTCAAACTGATTTTCCTTTTTCTGTTTTGTTTTACAAAGAACGTCCAATGTTCATTTTGATATATGCATTTGACATTAATTGTTGCTCATAAAAATTTACATACAAAACAAAAGACGATTACTGGTAATATCAGAAACAGGGGCAATAAAAAGTGTCCAAGCTTTACAGTTGCTCTATCCACCAGGTACAAGGTAGATTCAGCTGAAGAATATGGGCAAGGTGCTTTCACTCCCCGCAGAGTAAGAAAAGACAGTAATGTTAACTCTCTCCAGCTGAGATTTGTAACTGTAAATGAATTGGTAGTATTCTCCCCAAGCAGAGTTTATCTACCATCAGCACCGAAAGGTCTTAACATTCCCCAGCAGAGTATAAGAATATTCCCCGGAAGAATACAAGATATCCCTAGTGGAGTTTGAAAATTTTCCCAACGCAGTATGAAAAAGCTTCCCTAGTGGAATTTGAAGAATCATCCCCAATAGACTTTGGAAGATTGTCCCCGGTAGAGCTTAAAGGATTATCCCTATTAGAGTCTAAAAGGTTATCCCCGGTGAAATCGCAACTGAAAGATCATCCCCAGCGGAGTTCTTTCCTTTCACAAACAGGAATTCAATCCCCAACAGGATTCAATATCATCAGCAACAGTAATTCATCCCCAGCGGAACTTATCAGTGGAATCCTCAACAGAGCATATCTTCCCCACAGAGTAATCTCCTCTTCAGTTTATTCCCCAACAGAGTTATCCTCTCCTGCAGGTTTATTCTCGCAATCATCTTCGTTCGCCATTCCCAACAGAAACGAAGAATTCAGCTCTTTTCTCCAGCAGCTATCCGGGATTTATGTTCCCCAACTAAAAACATTACATTTCCATACATCATGACACATGCATATACACATCATACAACACAATCTCATTTATTTTGAGAACATCATTGCTTGATATATATCACGCATTGCATACGACTGACCTTTACCTTTCAGCAAGGATGCAGTTAAGTTCTCAGCTATGAAGCTTTTACCCAAGTCGAAGTACTGACCGGTTCTTAAATCTCAACCGAATTATCCTCAGTTGAATTACAGATAAGGTTATAAATCTCGACAAAGTTCCTCCGTCGAATTAGTGACAGTTCTTAAATCTCAACAGAATTATCCTTCGTTGAATTACAGACAAGTCCTAAATCTCGATGAAGATGTTTCCCTCAGTCGAAGTACTGACCGGTTCTTAAATCTCAACCGAATTATCCTTAATTGAATTACAGATAAGGTTATAAATCTCGACAAAGTTCCTCCATCGAATTACTGACAGTTCTTAAATCTCAACAGAATTATCCTCTGTTGAATTACAGACAAGTCCTAAATCTCGATGAAGATGTTTCCCTCAGTCGAAGTACTGACCGGTTCTTAAATCTCAACCGAATTATCCTCAATTGAATTACAGATAAGGTTCTAAATCTCGGCAAAGCTCCTCCGTCGAATTACTGACAGTTCTTAAATATCAACAGAATTATCCTCCGTTAAATTATAGACAAGTCCTAAGTCTTGATGAAGATATTTCCCTCAGTCAAAGTACTGACCGGTTCTTAAATCTCAACCAAATTATCCTCAGTTGAATTACAGATAAGGTTCTAAATCTCGACAGTTCTCCTCCGTCGAAGTACAGACAGTTCCTAGATCTCAGCAGAGTTTTTATAGTTGAATTACGGGCGAGTTCTTAAATCTCGATGAAGATGTTTCCCCCTCAGTTGAATTACGGGAAAGTTCTTAAAACTCAGCATAGATGTTCTCTCAGTTGAAGTACAGGCAAGTTCCTAAATCTCAACAAAGATCAGACTTCCCCAAGCGGAATCTTCCACAACAACAGGTATGCAAGTCCTCACTAAGGAATATCTTACGCGATCGACACTCCTGGAGATGGCATCTTTAAGCCCATCCTGCCGTCATCAATCTCCAAATGGCATCTGTAAGCCCATTCCCGACATCACAAGGCTGATACCACTTCATGCGAGTGCAAATTTTTGGGCACTCTAGTGTTCAATCATCTTCCACCTTCGGATCACGAAAGGCACGAAAGCCAATCTTCATCCTCAGGTTTAAGAAGATTGAACAGGGGCAGATGTTGTGCCACAAAATTTTCCCTCCCATTTTTCTCAAAACATTGCAAGAAAAATCTCCAAGTTGCTCAAGTTTGCTCAAGAGTTGGACAGACAAGCTATCTCCTAAGGCAGTCTACCCTAAATTAGGGTTTTGTGTTGCATCAAGATCCTTGAGTCCAAATGACCTCAAGTACTCCAAAATGTCCTAATATTCTCTCAAGATCATCCATGTCAAATTTCAAGCCTTGCAGAGGAAGTTTGCTCAGTCAATTGCTCAAAGGGTCCAAAAATCGACTATGCTAGGGCAAAAGTCAACTGTGACCTATATACAGTCAAACTTCAAGATTTTTTGTCAACATTCTCATTTTGAAGGATATTTCATCATTTGATCAAGGTTTGATCATGATTCATCAAGGATTTCTCAAAATTCATCAAGACTCAAAAGTTGCTAAATTAGGATTTTGTAGGAAAAGTCAACTCAACTTTGACCAAGCATAACTTTCTCATACTTTATGATAAATGAACCATCCAAAGCTCATTTTTAATAGGATGTAATTTCCTACAATCCATATTCATACCCCAAGATCAAAAAAGTGCACTCACAAGAAGTTATGAATTTGGACATTATAGGTCATTTTTGAAAGTCAACAAAAACACCTTTTTTGCCAAAGCTTATAACTTGAGCATGGAATATCAAAATGAGATGAGACAAAAAGGGTTGGTTATAGAACATCCCAATCTTTCTAATAAGTCCAAGAACACTTCAAAAAGTTCAAAATTGAAGAAGTTATGAATTGTTGAAGTTGGACTTTTTTGCAAAATTGCCAAAAGACAACTATCTCCAAAACATCAAATTTTGTCAAATGGGCCCATTCTTTTTCACTTGATTTGAGTTTGCATCGTTGCCCAAGTGCCCTAGCTTCATCCATGTGTCCATATTTCATTTTTATTATTTAATTTGATTTTTAATTGAATTTATTCATTTTAAATCAAATAAAATCATATAAAATCAAAAATATTGATAACCAAAGATTTTTTGTTGATTATAGGCTTCAATGGACAGCTAGCACATCTCCAAACTCATATCAAGGCATAAGTGTACAAGAAGATATGATTTGAAGCAAATTTGGAAGGTTTTAAATGGAGATCAAATCAAATTCATGTGCATTGATATGGAGGGATTTGGACCATGATTCTTACCCTAATGCAGTACACAATACATAAGCAAGGTAAACACACGAAAAAAGGGTGAAAAAGTGTTGAGAGAGGCAGAACAAGAATTGAAAAATTCACAAAAAAGTGAGAGATCAAAGTCCAAGTTAGGGATAGTTTCAGGATACGAGACTTGTTCCAATCGCTTCCTAGGCATTCACACAAGCTACCTGGATCAAAACCAAGCATTTTCGGATGCCCTAACACACTGTAAGTCCCACGATAGTTACCCATGTTCTTGATTTCGCAATTCTGAAATTAGGCATCTTTTTCATGAACTAATACCATATTTTGAATCTACAAAACATTTGCAAGCGATTGGTATTATTCAATTGCATTTATCTGGCCTGAATGGAGAACCACCATAGCTAGGGTTCTTTGTTTTGTTTTTAGGGTTTTCTGTTTCAGATAAAATTGAGACTCAAGAAGAACATGGCTTTGATCAGGAGGCCATGACGAATTGAACCATGCTCTTGGATTGGATTTATATGGCCTGGAGACAATTTTAGGTTAGGCCTGCGCTTTTAGCTGCGGAATCAAATCCGCAGGTATTCTTTTACAGGGTTGAGGACAGGGATGAATTCGCGTCATCCGTCCATTGGTGGATTCAAATATCGTGCGCGTTTTTTTGACTTTCTGGCCATTGACTTGTTTTTATATAATATATATTCTTTGCATTATAATAACAACTAAAGCAGTGTAGCATGGTGGCAAACGTGTCAGTACAATCTCCTTCAGGACCTGGGTTCGAATCCCAGGTCCCCCAATTTCTCAATGATTTTTGTTTAATGATAATCACATGCGCGCGTTAGCTTGCTATCCACCATGCATCCTCATCCATTCAAATGCTAGATGGCCAAAGGCCAGATCTGATGGCCCATGATTGGAGGTCCACCAAGGCGCCAGTCAACGCATGAGCACCAGATCCCAGAAAGTCCACAAAGGTCAAACGGGCTAGCTGATGATGGGCCTTCAAATTGCTTCTCATACTCTCCAATCAGGCCCAACACCCCTCTCTCTTCTATTTATTTTATTTTGTCTTATTAATTGTTTTATTTTATTTATTTAATTTTCTAACCAATCACAAAATTCTGTTTTTATTAAATAAAAATCACAAAGATATTTTTTTATTCAATCAAATTTTAACTTTTATTTTTATAAACACTAATTAATTAATTTAGGTTTTAATTCTAGAATAACTTTAACCTTTTTGAAAATAATTAAATTAATTAGATTTAATTAGGTTTTAATTACTAATTTAACTAATTTTATTTTCTTTCTTAAAATAACAAAAAAAACAAAATATGTCATAATTAATTTTTCATTAATTAATTGATTAATTTAATTTAGTTCTTTAATTTAGGTTTAATTTCTTTCTTAATTTAAAAATAACAAAAAAAACCAAAAAAGACTTGTCATTTTCCCAAAGGGTCAAAACCCTAAATTTCACACTAGATTTAATTTCCCGCGCGCTTTACTTTTTTATCCAATAATTACCTGTTTCCGGATTGTAATAGTTAAATAGGACTTTTAATTATTTTTATCGCTTTATTTTATTTTTCAAAGGGTTTGTCTTTGGCGATGTAAATACCCGACACCTTGTAATTTAAATTCCACATTTTAATTCCTGCAAATTATAAATGTTAGATGTTTGATAATAGGGTTTGCATGACAAGACTGAATGTTTAAATCTTAAAATCAAAATTAGATCACCCTTAACATGTACAAAGATAAAAATAACTGAAAACGACACACTCGCACATGCGCACTCTTAGGGTACACCCCACTTGGTTGCCTTTGTACACGGTCATTAAGTATAGGTCGTTTTAGAGGTCGCCCTCTTGTCTAAAAGATCATAGTCGCCTCGAAATGGTTGCCTCGGATATTGTTGCCTCAAACAAATGATCTAAGACATTAGGGTTATGTAATGCCCCAATTTCGATTGTTCACTTTTTAATTAATTTAAGTGATTTGTTATGTGTTTATAACATATTTATGTGCCTTGTTGTGAATAAAATGAATATTATTGGTTTGTGGCCTTATATGTGTTTGTGGGGTCGGTGTAGGGTATGTGTCCCTAATTGATCGGGTTAGTGTGAGGTCACTAGAATAATATAATATATTAGTAGTATTTATTTAATTGGTTAGTATATGATTTAAATTAATTAATTAAGTGATATAAGAAATAAGATAAGGTTAGTGGGCCTTGTGTAGTGTTAGTAGAGAGGGGGTGCCAATAGGGCCCAACTAAAGGAAAGAAAAAGGGAAAGAAAAGGGAAGTGAGTAGAAACTCAGTTATCGTGAATAATAGAGAGAAAAACAGAGAAAGGAGAAAAGGGAGAAGCTTCCCTAGAGTGCTTGGAAGAGGAAGAAAGAAGCGAAGCTTTGCCGAATTCGTGAATTACACCAGGTAAGGGTGGGGTTCCTTGTACTTATTCATGGGTAGGAACAAATTTAACATGAGTTTTGGGTATTGGGTGATTTCTCTGAGTTTTACAGATTTTTGGATTAGACACCATTGTTATCCCCGGAGCTTAGAGCTCAAATGAACATAGGTAGTATTGCATGTTCCCATAGTTATAGGTATTAGTTAATACTTTAGAATGATTCTAATTGCTATTGCTATATGGTAGGAATTCGATTTTGATGGTTTTAGGATGTTTGGGGATGATTAGGAATGGGTTGGGGTGATTTTGGGAAGCATAAAAATGTGAAATATGGTGTTGCAGAGTCATCAACACGGGCCGTGTTGATTCACACGGGCACCCGTGTTGATCTTCTGTGTTGATGCTCGGGTAGGTTTTTCCCAAAAATCGTTTCGGCCATAACTTTTGAACCGTAACTCCGATTTAGGCGCCGTTCGATGCGTTGGAAAGTGTGATACGGTGGGAGAACTGACTTGAGGTTTTGCGTTTGTTTTCGTAAATGTTTCGGTTGAGCAAGAGTCGCCACCGACTTTTTATTTTATCCTAAGGAAAGGTTAAAAAGCACAGCAAAAAACCTTTTGAGATGTTTTCTTGGGTTCGGGGAGTAGATTATAGAAAGGGAAGGTATTAGCACCCATTCTATCCATGGTTATCCATGGGCTCTTAGTTACTTGCTTAGATCACTTGCCTTTTGTTTTCAATTGTTTTAAATGGTGCTTGAGTGTGTGGGTTTGAAAATGTTTTGAAAAGAGGCCAATGTGGTGGCAACCTTTGTAATGATCCATGTGGGGATGTATACAAAGATGTACGTCTTTTGAAAAGGTTTTCATTTGTTTTTGAAAGTTGTTTTGAAAGTGTAGTGATGTGTGGTTTTTGAAATAGGCAAGTGTTTTAGTTTGCAAGATTGATTCAAGTAACTAAGAGGTTATCTACTCCTAAATTTCTCAAAAGATTATTGCTATGTTTTAACCCTTTTAACAAGTTTGTTCCACCATTGTATTTGGTGGACAATCTTATGTTTAGGATGTGAAAGGGACGGGCGTGGGTCATCGTTTAGACCATAATTGCAATGGTGCAAAGTATCTTTGGGCATTTTCTTTAAGGGACTTGATCATTTGTTTTTGTTTGTTTTGAAAAAATGTTACCGAGGGACTATAATCATTCAATTGGTTTGTTTTGCCCAAAGAGACCTAACATGCAATATGGCCCAATTTTGAAAGGCAACAAGTGGAGTACCCTAGGGGGTGCAAGTGTGATTTGTGTGTCCATTTTCATGCTTGTTTATCTTGAGATTAGGTCATAACTATTTTTTGTCGTTTTTCGCATACAAACCCTAATTCTAACATGTTATCATTAGAAAGCAATAAAGTGCGAAAATAAATTTACTAAGCTATTACAAAACCAAATATAGGAAGGGGGGTACAAATGTTCAAATGGGGATATTGACAAGTAGTGTAAACCTAAAACTATTACATCAATTTGAATTTATACAATTTAATTAATGTACAATAATTAAATAAAAAAAAATGGAATAAAAATGCAAGATGCAAAATGTTTTGTATATGTATGAAAAAAGTGTTATTTATGTAAAAATAAAAAAAGGATATTATTTTTGGAGTATTTTGAATTTAGGGCAAAATCCTAATTTTATTAAAGAAAATGTATTATTATTTAATTTAATACAAGTATTTATTTATTATGTACAAAAATAAAAATAAAATGAAGTATATTATAAAAAAGTATTTTTTATATCAAATATTAATAAAATGAAAAATTCAAATATTTTTATATTCTAACCTAAATATGTTAATAAACATATATATATATATATATATATATATATATATATATATATATATATATATATATATATATATATATATATATATATATATATATATATATATATATATATATATATATATATATATATATATATATATATATATATATATATATATATATATATTAATTTCTAAATATGCATTATATATAAAATAATATATATTTAATATTTAATAGAATAAAAAAAGTATATATTTTTTTTATGTGAAATATTTTCAGAAGATAAACAAAAATAAAAAATGTATTTACACTATTTTTTCTATTTATTCTAAATAATAGTATATATAATATTTATGTACAAACAAAAGAAATAATCAAATAAATATGCAATAAATTCAAAAAATGATGGAAAAAATATTTTTATGTTTTTAATGTCATGAGAAAAAATAAACAAAGTCAATCAAAAAAGAAAAAGTCAAAAAAGTCAAAGAAATAAGCAAATGGGCTCAGGGGGTTCAAAAGCAATTGTGTGGTGTAAACAAGAAAATATTCCAGGCCCAGCCCAGAATCAGTCATCTTCAACCTCTGAACAACATCACCCACGCGTTTTCTATCTCTGGATTCCTGGACTTTCAAGCAAAACTCATAACATGAAAAGTGTAGAGCATTAAGAGACGATTCCAACCATGTAAAGAACTTGACCTAACTCTCTAAGATGAGGGAGAATTTCTTCTCCCCCAATTTCTGACCTAACTTTTATGCCATGTTCAGACTCAAAATTCTTGCAGCACACGTAACATAAATGAAATCTAACTATATGGTCATGTTCAGGGCTATGATTGTGACATATTTTCTTCACAAACCTAAAGCTAACAATGCCTAATAAGAGAGATAGAACTTCATGAAGATACCTGTTCAGTTGGAATCGTGCTTTGCAATGGAGGATGTTTCAGAGTAAAATGATGATTTGTATAGCTTCCTTGAAGTGTAAGGATGCTATTCCAAGTTCTACTTTGCCTTGAAACTCCCTGAATCGTGTTGGTGAACTTCAACTGCAAAACAGAAAAGCAAAAATGGTGAAGTGGCTTGGAGGTGTTACAGGTCAGGTTTCAGGTCATGGTTAGCTTGCATAGATAGTATGGAAGGTATGTGAACTGGTTTTGGCAAGAATGCTTGAGAGAAACAGAAGTTGGCACTCAAACTACAGAGGCAACTCTATTTTTTGCAGTTTGAGAGTGATTCTGAGATGGAGGGTGGATTGGAGGTCAAAGGCTCGTGCAAAAGCTTGGGTATGATGTCTGGAATGTGTTTGATAAGTTTTTTCTTGTGTTTGTAAGCTGAGATGGAAGTTGTTATGAGTTATGCTATGTTACTTCACACTTAAGCAAACAAAGGCAAATTGTGCTTCTAGGCCTGTAGAGGACCTCACACTATGCTGCATAATCCCTCCTTGATCAGTGTGATTAGCACATAAACTTGTGCCAACCAGATTTGCAATGTACTTGTTGGATTCTCAATTGGACATAAAGTGATCTTTTGCAAAAATGGAAAGAATGCTTTATCTAGTTTGGGATTAATCTTGCATACAATGTTCAAACTCATAGAACAACACCTTAACACAATGAATATGCATTAAATTATTGAGTGCAACTTGGTTTAAGGACCTGTAATCTAACCTAAAGCATGCTGAGTTCAAATTGCAAAGTTATGAACATGGAAAATGGCCAATTCAAAAGTGAGTTTTTGCTATATTGTGAAATTCGATTCTCCCTAACCATGAGGTTGTTTGATGAGTTCTTGGACATTTTAGAAAGCTTGGAATGTGTACTACAATCCATCTTTGAAATGAAAATTGAAATTCCAAGTGGAAGTGTATGGAAAATGGCCTTGAAGTGGGGTAAAAAACTTGTCCAAAATAGGTCAAATTTTCACTAAGTTAAGAATGGTTTAGTGCCCTTATTCAAAAATTTGTAACTTGAGATACAAGCTTCAAATGAGAAAACTTTGTGAATCAAAGTTGTAGATTATGTAACAAGCCACAACTTTCATGTTTTGACTTTTGTTTGAATCCAAATGAATCATGGTGAAAAAGTGGGGCAAAGTTGGGAAAAAATTAGGGTTTTCCATAACTTAGAAAAATTCTGAGTTATGAAAAATTCCATTTTAAAACCCTAATTTGCATTTCTTGGTTTCTTGGTGAACAAGTTTCATGATTTGGCATGTTTTGATGAAAAATGAATCTTGACTCTTGATTTTGACCAAAAAGTCAAAGTTTGACTTTTCAGTGTACAGTCAAAATTGATCAATTGACTGGGAAATTCAACTGTCAAACTTGTGTACTTGGGATATTTTGAGCTTGATGAATGTGTCAAGACCATTTCATTGAGTCCTTGAGTCCATATGTGAGCTTGGTTTGCCATTGGCTAGGTTAAACAGTCAAAAATTGCCTTTGTGCAGTCAAAACCCTAAAAATGACCATTTTGCCCTTTTGGTGATCTGATCAAATTTCTTGTGGAATTGTGATCCAAACTTGATCAAATGGTCCATATGAGTTCATAATGTTGATGTGGGTCAATTTTCATGAGATTTGACTGTCAATTGGCCACAGTTGACTTTTTCCCCAATACAGCTGATTTTTAGGTCAACTGTCCAATTGACTGGGTAAAACTTGGAATTAGGACTTGAAACTTGGTATGGGTAATCTTGTGAGTCAAACATGAAACATGAAAGTCATCTTAGGCATTTTAGGTCAAAACATCCTTGGGCAAACACAAACCCTAATTTGAGTCCACAGTGCAAGGAGAAGTCTTGAGCAGAGGAAACCCTAACTGGATCTTGATCTTCAAGGGTCTTGTAATGAAAAAATGTTGAGGAAATGGGAGGGCAAATTTTGGGGTACAACAGTTTCCCCTGTTCAATCTTCTTGAACCTGAAGAGTTAGATTGGCAAGTTTGCCTTTCGTGACTCGAGGGTAAAAGGAGATTGGACACTAGAGTGCCCGGAAATTTGCACTCGCATGTTGAGGTATCAGTAAATGTGATGTCGGGAATGGGCTTACAGATGCCATTTGGAGAGATGGTGGATAGGGAGATGGGCTTATAGATGCCATCTGGAGATGTGACAGAACCTTGTCGGGAATGGGCTTATAGATGCCATTTGGAAGTGTCGATCGCATAAGAGATTCCTTAGCGAGAACTTGTGCATTTGGGAGAGGCTGATGTTTTCTTGGCTTGTTACAGGTGTTTGATCTTTAAAAATTTTTTATGTAGATATGCCCTGGCTAGATACAGGTATCGAATCTGCCATCGGTTGCTCACAGATGTGCCCCGGCTGGATACAGGAGTCGAATATGGAAATAGTCGTCAATAGATATGCCCTGGCTGGATACAGGAATCGAATCTTCGAACTCTTCAGACGTGCCCTGGCTAGATACAGGAATCGAGTCTGGAAATGTGGTCAACAGATATGCCCTGGCTGGATACAGGAGTCGAATCCGGAAATGTTGTAGTTGATAGATGTGCCCTGGCTGGATACAGGAATCGAATCTTCGAACTCTTCAGACGTGCCCTGGCTAGATACAGGAATCGAGTCTGGAAATAGTCGTCAACAGATATGCCCTGGCTGGATACAGGAATCGAATCCGGAAATGTTGTCAACAGATATGCCCTGGCTGGATACAGGAATCGAATCTGGAAATAGTTGTCAACAGATATGCCCTGGCTGGATACAGGAATCGAATCCGGAAATGTTGTCAACAGATATGCCCTGGCTGGATACAGGAATCGAATCTGGAAATAGTTGTCAACAGATATGCCCTGGCTGGATACAGGAATCGAATCTTCGAACTCTTCAGACGTGCCCTGGCTAGATACAGGAATCGAGTCTGGAAACTGATCACTCTCAGATGTGCCCTGGCTAGATACAGGTATCGAATCTGGAATTGTGACAGTTGAAGGTAGTTGTCTTTGGGATTATCTTTTTCCCTGAAAAGGCAAAAGCATAAGTTGTATGCAATGTCGTGATGTATGATATGCATGATGCCATGCTGTTTAACATGAGATAGGGTGAGTATGCACTTTATCACGTATGTAAACAACATGTACGAAAATGTGAAATGTTTATGAATGTAATTTTCGTCTTAGGAAAATAAATCCTAGACGACCGGCCGGGGAGTTGCTCTGTGGAAGAGATACTTGGCCAAAGTTTGATGAGAGGCCTGTTGAGGACTTTAATGATGGATTCTGCTGGGGATAATGATGATAAAACTCCGCTGGGGAGCACCAAAGATAAACTCCGTCGGGGATTGAAGGAACTTTGCCGAGGGCGATCTTCCGTGGTTTTTAGCTGAGGATAACCCAGTTATAAGTCCTTGAGAGGAAATAACTCTGAATAAAACTCGGGAGAGACGCCCGTACCCTGCAGGGAACAAGCTTCCAGAATCTACTGGGGAGTGAGCTTTAAGACCCGCCGGGGGATGTTGAGACTTCACAGGAATGACGGGGAATCAACTCCGCTTGGGGAAAGTATTGCTGAATCTTGTTTTACTCTGCGGGGAGTTGAGATGATTTGGTCACATTCTTCAGTCGAATCTACCTCGGTACCTTGGCGGACAAAACAACCAGACTGCATCAGACAACTCCACATTGCCCCTGTTTCTGATGTCACCAGTAATCAATCTCTTGTTTCATACGTAAACATTTACGAATCAGCAATTTAATGTCAAATGCATATATCAAAAATGAACATTGGACGTTCTTCGCAAAACAAAACAGAAAAAGGAAAAACAATGGCAATTTGTATGGACAAGTGAATTTGTATTGATTTAAATTCTGACCGTGAATAGGCGTTTTTGTACAAGAGGCTGACATCCTAGTAAGAGGATGCCGCCGAATAATCACAGAATTGACAATTTTGAAAAGAAAACAAAACAGCTATGTGAACAATCCCACTGGGTTCCAACTCTGCTATCGCCTTTATGTCTTCAAGCGTCTCATCGCTTTGCTGCCTGGTCGAAGATGAAGCTGATTGGTCGATGCCGAAGTCTGAGCCAGATGGTCGATGCCAATGAGACATAGTGTTACGCTTTATCCCTAACTTTTGCCTGGACCGCCCTTTCGGGTTTTCAGTCCACCGGGATACCCATTTTTGCCCAAGCCGCCTTTTCAGGTTTTCGACTTGCCGGGTGTACAGATTTTTATTCATTTCATCCCTTATTTTTGCCCGAACCCTTTTGGTTCGCCGGGAAGCCCTTATTTTTGCCTAGGTATATCAACCTAGCGGGTCTTTTATTTACGCGTAGTATTTTTTCACTATGTCTGCATTGGCGGGGTGAGGAAGGTCGTCACCATCCATGGTGGTTAGGATCATGGCTCCTCCTGAGAACACATGTTTAACCACAAATGGCCCTTCGTACGTAGGGGTCCATTTGCCCCGGGGATCACTTTGAGGAAGGATGATGCGTTTGATTACCAGGTCCCCAACTTGATACTCTTGTGGTCTGACTTTCTTGTTAAACGCCCTGATCATCCGTTTTTGATACGTTTGACCATGACAGATAGCAGTGAGCCTCTTTTCATCGATCAGATTTAATTGATCAAGTCGAGTCTGGATCCAGTCATCTTCACTCAAGTCTGCATCCTTCATTATCCGGAGAGAGGGTATCTGGACTTCAATTGGCAAGACTGCCTCCATGCCATAGACCAAGGAGAAGGGAGTTGCCCCGGTTGACGTTCTTGCTGAGGTACGGTACCTATGAAGAGCGAACGGTAACATCTCGTGCCAATCTTTATAGGTCACTGTCATCTTCTGCACAATTTTCTTGATATTTTTATTAGCTGCCTCTACAGCCCCATTCATCTTTGGCCGGTAGGGAGAAGAATTTTGGTGTTGTATCTTGAATTGTTCACAGAGTTCAGTGATTATTTTGTTATTGAGATTGGTACCATTGTCCGTAATGATTCTTTCCGGGACGCTGTACCGACAGATCAGATTATGCCGAATGAAACGTGCCACGACGCTCTTGGTTACTGTGGCATAGGAAGCTGCCTCAACCCATTTCGTGAAATAATCGATCGCCACCAGGATGAAGCGATGCCCATTGGATGCCGTCGGTCGGATCTCACCGATCATATCGATGCCCCACATTGCAAAAGGCCAAGGTGCCGTCAGGACGTTCAAAGGAATCAGAGGGATATGCACCTTGTCAGCATAGATCTGGCATTTATGACAAGTTCGGGAGTGTTGGTAACAATCGGCTTCCATCGTGGACCAGAAATATCCTGCCCGAAGGATTTTCTTAGCCATGGTGTGTCCACTGGAATGTGTTCCAAATGTACCTTCATGCAGTTCTATCATGATTTTCTCTGCTTCTGCCTTATCCACACAACGTAGCAGAGTTGAATCATGATTTCGTTTGTAGAGAATGCCGTTGCTGAGGAAGAATTTTGCAGCAAACCTCCTCATGAACTTCTTATCATTGACAGACGCACCTTCAGGGTATTCCTGAGATTCCAAGTACCTCTTCACCTCATGATACCAGGGTTTTTCAATCACCTTCTCAGCCTCGAGCTCGCAGCAGTATGCCTGTTCATCCAACTTCCAGATAATGATTCGGGGAGCCTCATTGTCCCATTTAACTTTGAACATTGAAGACATCGTAGCTAGGGCGTCCGCTAGCTGATTCTCCTCTCTAGGGAAGTGTTCGAAAGTTATCTCTTCAAAGTGGGGAAGCAAGGTCGACACATACTCCTTGTAAGGAATAAGATTCGGGTGTTTCATATCCCACTCGCCTTTGATCTGATTGATCACGAGAGCGGAATCTCCGAAGACACTTAGAAATTTGATCCTTAAGTCGATTGCAGCTTGTAAACCCATGATACATGCCTCATATTCTGCCATATTGTTGGTGCAGCTGAAACATAATCGGGCGGTGAGGGGAGTATGAGTTCCTTTGGGAGATATGATTACAGCGCCGACGCCGTTACCCAAAGCATTGGAGGCTCCATCAAAATGCATAGACCATCGGGATCCTTCCTCAGGTCCTTCATCCGGTCCAGGTACTTCACAGTCAGTTACCACCATGATGTCTTCGTCCGGAAAATCAAAGTTCAATGATTGGTAATCGTCCACAGGTTGGTGTGCCAAATGATCTGCCAGTACACTTCCCTTAATTGCTTTCTGAGTTGTATACTGGATGTCATATTCTGTCAAGATCATTTGCCATCTCGCTATTCTTCCAAACAGAGCGGGCTTTTCGAATATGTACTTGATAGGATCCATTTTTGAAATCAATAAAGTAGTGTGAGTCAGCATATACTGTCTCAGCCGGCGAGCAGCCCATACAAGAGCGCAGCAAGTTTTCTCAAGCAGTGAGTAACGAGACTTACAGTCGGTAAACTTTTTGCTCAAGTAATAAATAGCGTGCTCTTTTCGGCCAGACTCGTCATGCTGCCCCTGCACACACCCCATTGAATTGTCAAGTACTGTCAAGTATAGTATCAGAGGTCTTCCTTCCACTGGTGGCATAAGAATGGGTGGCTCTTGGAGATATTCCTTTATCTTTTCAAAGGCGGCCTGACATTCATCATTCCAGCGTACTACTTGATCTTTCTTCAGCAATTTGAAGATTGGCTCACAAGTAGCAGTCAGGTGTGAGATGAATCGGGCAATGTAATTCAGTCGTCCCAGGAAGCCTCTGACTTCTTTCTCTGTTTTTGGAGTCGGCATCTCTTGTATGGCTTTTACCTTGGCAGGGTCCACCTGAATACCTTTATCACTTACAATGAAACCTAGCAATTTTCTGGATCTTACCCCAAAGGTGCATTTGTTGGGATTCAATCTCAGCTTGTACAACTTGAGTCGGTCAAATAACTTCCTCAGATGGTCAAGGTGCTCCTCCTCGGTTTGAGACCTTGCAATCATGTCATCAACGTATACCTCAATCTCATGATGGATCATATCATGAAACAAAGCAACCATGGCACGTTGATAGGTTGCCCCGGAATTTTTCAATCCGAATGGCATGACCTTATAACAGAAGGTGCCCCACTGAGTCACAAATGTAGTCTTCTCCATATCCTCTGGAGCCATCTTGATCTGATTATACCCTGAAAAACCATCCATGAAGGAGAACACCTTGTGTTGAGCTGTATTGTCAACAAGGACATCAATGTGAGGTAGGGGGAAGTCATCCTTGGGGCTGGCCCTGTTCAGATCCCTGTAGTCAACACACATTCTGACCTTACCGTCCTTCTTTGGTACCGGCACCACGTTGGCAACCCACTGAGGGTAAGAAGTCACTGCAAGGAACCCGGCATCAAACTGTTTCATAACCTCGGCCTTGATCTTCTCAGACATCTCTGGTCGCATCCGTCGGACTTTTTGCTTTACCGGAGGGCAGTCTTCCTTGGTTGGCAGGTGATGAACTACAATGTCGGCATCCAAACCAGGCATATCTTCATAGGACCAAGCAAAAATCTCCATGTAATCCTGTAGCATCTGGATCAATCGTTGCTTCACGCTGAGCTCTAGATTGGCACCAATCTTGACCTCTTTCCTATCTGTCTCAGTACCCAGATTAATTGTCTCCACCGGCTCTTCATGTGGTTGAATAACTCTCTCTTCCTGGAGTAGCAGTCTTGCGAGTTCACCAGGCACTTCGCAATCATCTTCACCTTCGTCTTCGGTCAAGTTGATCGGATTCTCAAAGTCATAACTGGCGGTAGCAGAGCTGTTACCAGTGAGATCCAGAGTGGATTGAAACCTGTATAAGTGAGTGTGTGTAAATATAGCTGTTTTTGCAATATGTATAACACAGAAAGAAAAAGAGCACAAGATTTGAAATGCAACAAACATCCAATGTTTTGATTGATGATATATGAAAATGTCATACAAAAAGCCCTCACAAATGGAGCTACGATGCCCCGGGTAGGACACCGAGCCAACAAAGTTTTAACATATTGTTTGTTACAAATTTGGAAATCAAAAGAAATAAATTACTGCGTGACAAATGTGATTGGTGTAAAATCCTTTGCCGTCCAGTTGCTTGGTCCGTTGCTGGTAGTCGGGTAGATCCAACTGTCAAACTCTGCTTCCTCTACATCCTCCTCGATAGCATTCACCCTTGGATTGGAGATAAACACCGGAGCCTTTCTGATCTTCTCCTTGCGCACAGCCCTCTGAGCCTCTGCAGTAAAGCCCAGCCCAAACTTGTCGTTCTTCTGAGTGAAGTCAGCAAGCTGACCCCAGTTTGCACAATTGCCTTTCTGAACCACAGCCCGGGCATCCTTTAGGGAAGCCATCTTTAAAGGAACATTCTCTTCGACTGCTGTTTCTGCTGCTGCTGAAATTGGATGCACCTTCTCGAAATGCTGAAAGGGGGTTTCAATAAACTCCCCGTCCATCTCAATGTATCTGAAGGAATTCAAATGGCTCACCATATACTCCTCTTCTCCTTGCACAGTGACGATCTTCCCCCTGACAGGATACTTCAGCTTCTGGTGCAAGGTAGAGGTCACTGCCCCAGCTTTATGGATCCAAGGTCGACCCAGTAGACAAGAGTATGATGGACGTATATCCATCACATAAAAAGTGGAGTCGAATACTTGAGAGCCCACACGAATAGGGATGTCAACCTCTCCATGAACCATCCTTTTTGAACCGTCAAAGGCCCTGACGATGATATTGCTGGGCTTCAGTTCCAGGCCTTCATAATCCAAACGGTCTAAAGCCTTTTTCGGTAGAACATTCAAGGAAGAACCAGTATCCACCAATACATGCGCCAGAGTAGTGCCCCTGCATTCGATAGAGACATGCAGGGCATCATTGTGGTCTCTTCCCTTCGTAGTCAGGTCAGCATCTGAAAAACCCAAGCCATTGTCTGCTGTCAGATTTGCAACGCAATCAGTGAACTGGACCGCAGACGTCTCCTATGGCACATGGGCCGTCTTGAGAAATGAGATCAAGGCCTTAGCATGGGCCTCGGAGCATAGCAATAAGGAGAGCATGGAGATCTTGGAGGGCGTATGCCCCAGCTGTTCGACAACATTGAAATCACTCTTCTTTATTATTTTCAGCATCTCCTCCATTTCTTGTTGGGAGGCCTCAGCATTTATAGGTATTGGTGCCTCCATCCGGGCAGGCTCCTCTTCAATCCCTTTGCCCCGAGCATCAGATGACTCGGCAGCAGGGGAAACAACTTGATCAGCAGCAGGAACAGGTAAACTTGTAGGTCTTATAAGGAGGGGTCTTCGAATAGCGGGCGGTGCAATGTCAGGCGAGAAGAGCCTGCCACTGCGGGTGACCTTGGATGGACCAGTGATATCGCAGATACTGGCGCCAGTGCCGAATTCTTGTTTGATTCCATTTACATATACGTCTGCCCCATAATGCCAGGGGACAGCTTTATCAGATACGTAGGGGAGAGGCCCCGGAACAGTAATAACCACAGGTGCAACAGTCATGATTTGAACAGGCTTCTTCGGGAGAGCCTTGATTGGATTATTGAAGATGGTAACCACAGAGACTTCTTTTAC
Source organism: Vicia faba (assembly GCA_948472305.1). Taxonomy (NCBI): domain Eukaryota; kingdom Viridiplantae; phylum Streptophyta; class Magnoliopsida; order Fabales; family Fabaceae; genus Vicia; species Vicia faba. The sequence goes on from CATIWC010001042.1 coordinate 116,445, forward strand.
CAGAACCAACTGAACAGCAGACTTCTTAAACGGAATCTCCTTGCTATCCATTAGGCTTTAGACGCCTAACTTCAGCAAGGGACAACCAGATAGGGAAACAGCACAGAACAGGCAACCTTCACTACAACCCGGAAATAAACCGGCCAGCAGTAGGTTCTTCTTGACGGTCTTCAGAGGGGTGACAACTTCATTTATCGAAACAGCATATAATTCTTCCTCAATGGCATTTACTCTATGCTGGGGCATAGGAGCAGTTACAACATTTGGTCTCTCCGGCGCTTCAAACTGAATTTCCTTTGCGTCGATCAGATCTTGCACTTTGTTTCTCAAGGCCCAGCAATCATCAGTAGTGTGCCCGGGACTATCAGAATGATAAGCACACCGGGCATTTGGGTTATACTTAGGGGACGCAGTGTTGACGACCTTAGGAGCTTCTTTGAGGGTCACCAGGTTGGTGGATAACAGTTGGGGCAAAATTTGAGATAAGGTCATACTCAGTCGAGTATACTGCCTCTTAGGCCTTTCGCTTCTTTGTTGATTGTACTGCTGAGGAGCAGCAACAGGTTTCGAGATGACCAAAGCATTGATGGCTTGGCGACTTTCGGGCTTGATTTGTCTTTTAGGACCATAGACGGCACTTGCTTCTTTCTTAAACGGCCTCTTCTCAGCACTTGTGGAGGCAGCCTTTCGTATCTTGCCTGACCTGATGCCAGCTTCAATTCTTTCTCCCGTCAATATCAAATCTGTAAACCCAGCGGAGGAGTTACCAACCAAATGATTGAAAAACGGACCAGACAACGTCCCTAGAAACATATCAACCAGCTCACGATCAGTCAATGGAGGCTGCACCCTGCCAGCCAAATCTCTCCATTTTTGTGCGTACTCTTTGAACCCTTCACCCGTTCCTAGAGACATACCCTGAAGTTGGGTACGCGTAGGAGCGAGATCAGAATTGTATTGGTATTGTCTGTAGAATGCGGTTGCCAAATCTTCCCAGTGTCGGATGTTGGTTCCATCTAATTGGTAGAACCATTCAAGCTGTGACCCCGAGAGGCTATCTTGGAAGAAGTGAATCCAGAGGTTCTTATCCGCCGTATAAGGTTGGATCTTCCTTACGTACGACCTTAGATGCAGCTTTGGGCAGGAGACCCCATCATACTTGGCGAAGGCAGGCGCCTTAAACTTGTGTGGAATTATTACCCCAGAAGATAACCCCAAATCTCCGAAATCCAGCCCCGACACATTCTGAATTTCCATGGCGCTTAAGCGGTCCTCCAATTGCTTGTATCTGTCAGCAGCAGGTGGGTATTGTTCGTTGTTATAGTCCGTCTCGTTATCGGAGACCGCGGGACTAGGAGCTCCTCCCCCTTGGGGACTGTTTTTCTCAGCAGAAGAAGTAGTTGGATCAGCTTCATTATGGAGTGTGTTCCCAAATCTGCGTCCGGTGTTGAACAACGCAGTCCTCTTTTTCTTCTTCTTCTTCAGGAGTAGAGTCTTCAACTCTTGCTGACCTTGGGCTAGGCTTAGGACCATCTCTTGAAACTGTGCACTTTGGGCCTGAAGGGCCTTGATTGCTTGCTCACTGGAGGAGTCTGGATTCATGACGATTGTTCAAAATAAACAGCGAAGGAGATTAAGCAACCTGTGAAATAGGGTACCTGCTATGCATATGGTGCAATGGAATGTGTATGTTTTATGTTTTCAAAGACAAACAAGATTCAACTTTGTAGACAAAAGGGAAACACACTTCATTAGATTAAAATTTTCAATTTGTTCAACAATTTGCCCTTAGGCATTACAGGAATGAAAAATACTGGAAAGGAAATAAAACTATAAAAGGAAATATCCAAAGCTCATCAATGCTCCCATGGCCTCCTCTTCTCAGTGCTGATGTAGTTGTTCAGGACCCGCTCTTCCTCCAATTGCTTAGTCAGCCTCTGGATCTTCCGTTCCTGCTCGTTGAACTTCTCCCGATAGAAATCCCATTCTTCCTTTAGCTGTGCCTAAGATCTCTTCATCGTGTCAAAATCAGCGGGTATCTGAGGAGGGAGGACAGTTGGAGGAACCCCATCTTCATCATGAGACTCAAGGATGAGAGGTCTAACAGCTTCGTAGGGCATACCTAACCTTTGAGCATGGATGCGGACCCATTTGCAATAGGGCTTCAATGGCAGAGAAGTCTTTGGTCCCAACTCATGTGGGTCGGCTTTGTGAATTCTGTCCCAAGCTCTAATGAATCCCTGGCGTAGTTTGTCACTGTCTGCCTGAAACTCAAAATGGAAGTGAGGAACCAGCATTTCATGAGGCCCATCTCCTCTGGCTCTTCCAAACTGACGGAGAGCTAAGCACGGATTGTAAGAGATTCCTCCTTGGATACCAATCAACGGAACGTTAGGGTATTCTCCGCAACGGTCAATAACAGCTACCTCATCCAAACCTCTGAGAGTCCAGGTGATGTCATTATCAGCGAGAGACATTAACCTCCGAGCCCAACCTTTTCCTTCTTCATTCTTCAGCGAGAACTTAGGAAGGTGTGAAATAAACCACCTTACTAGCAAAGGAGCACAACACCACGGAGTTCCCCGTTTTCGAACAGTACGAGCATAGAGTTATTGTAGAATATCACCCAAAAGAGTGGGTACCGGATTCCGAGACATGAAGATCCTTATGACATGGATACTGATAAAGGTGTCAGGGTTGGGAAACAATACCAGACCATAGATCAAAAGAGCCAGAACATCCTCGTACGCCTTGAAGTCCAAGTCATTCCAGAAATCATTAGCCTTGCCAACCAGAAATTTGACCAAAAAGCCCTTGATCCCATTTCTAGTTTCCCAGTTGGACAATACCTCTTCTTTGGTCAAGGGGAGAATTGCAGCAATCTCTTCAGGCCTAGGAGTCTTTTCCAAACCAGTGAATGGAGTTTGTTCCAAGACAGGGATCCCAAGAAAATAAGAAAATTCTTCCAGGGTAGGAACCAGCTGGAAGTCTTGAAAGGTGAAACAATGATACAGAGGGTCATAAAATTGGGTCAGAACACTTATCAGTTATTGGTCCCACTTTGCAGTGTCCAAGCCAAGGAGAGAACCATGTCTGTTGATGAAGGAAGAAGTGTTTGGAATCCTTCCAACCAAATCCTTGAGCAAAACTGGTGGTTGAACAAAACTGAGTCGGACAGTATTCCTACGCACGGGCATCATGACGTCCTACAAAACAGAGCAAAGATGAAACCTTTTTTGTCTTTGAAATGGGTTAGTCCTTTATACAGGATGCATGCAATGGTATGATGGCATGATGCTATGATGAAGCACACCACAAGTATTCGCATAGGCAAATAAGGCACACAAGTCACACAAGACACCCTTAGGTTTCAGGCCAGCATGAGTTTCAGGTATTACCCTCTTTTGGTTTTGTTGGTTAAAACCTGTCCTATCAGAAGTAACCGGGTTCTAGAGGATCTCAAATCATTGGCTACCCTCAATCGGTCATAACTCCAGCATCGCAATCTTTTCTCGCGGCCAGAACCATCTCGAGAGTTTAGCCTCAATGAGTGTAGCATACTGCTACTGTCCTAATAGCCAAGTCGGTCAATTTAGGGTTCTAAGGTTGGTTGGTGTTTAATGACCCCTTAGAAGACCTATATTCTCCCCGTTGCAACACAAGGGATATAGGTACAGACTAAGATGCCACACCAACGTAGCCACTGTTTCACCCATGTCGGTCTACGCCGAACAGGTCCCTCACAGATTATGCTACCTAAAAAGGGTATTTCCCAGATCCGGGTTAGGATCTATGAAACTCCGATGCAAAGCCCACAAATATAAAAGCAAACAAAGCAAACAATTGAAAACAAAGGTGATCTAAACCCTAAGATTACTCCACTTTATAAGTACTCCCCAGCAGAGTCGCCAGTTCTGTGATACGGTGGGAGAACTGACTTGAGGTTTTGCGTTTGTTTTCGCAAATGTTTCGGTTGAGCAAGAGTCGCCACCGACTTTTTATTTTATCCTAAGGAAAGGTTAAAAAGCACAGCAAAAAACCTTTTGAGATGTTTTCTTGGGTTCGGGGAGTAGATTATAGAAAGGGAAGGTATTAGCACCCTTTCTATCCATGGTTATCCATGGGCTCTTAGTTACTTGCTTAGATCACTTGCCTTTTGTTTTCAATTGTTTTAAATGGTGCTTGAGTGTGTGGGTTTGAAAATGTTTTGAAAAGAGGCCAATGTGGTGGCAACCTTTGTAATGATCCATGTGGGGATGTATACAAAGATGTACGTCTTTTGAAAAGGTTTTCATTTGTTTTTGAAAGTTGTTTTGAAAGTGTAGTGATGTGTGGTTTTTGAAATAGGCAAGTGTTTTAGTTTGCAAGATTGATTCAAGTAACTAAGAGGTTATCTACTCCTAAATTTCTCAAAAGATTATTGCTATGTTTTAACCCTTTTAACAAGTTTGTTCCACCATTGTATTTGGTGGACAATCTTATGTTTAGGATGTGAAAGGGACGGGCGTGGGTCATCGTTTAGACCATAATTGCAATGGTGCCAAGTATCTTTGGGCATTTTCTTTAAGGGACTTGATCATTTGTTTTTGTTTGTTTTGAAAAAATGTTACCGAGGGACTATGATCATTCAATTGGTTTGTTTTGCCCAAAGAGACCTAACATGCAATATGGCCCAATTTTGAAAGGCAACAAGTGGAGTACCCTAGGGGGTGCAAGTGTGATTTGTGTGTCCATTTTCATGCTTGTTTATCTTGAGATTAGGTCATAACTATTTTTTGTCGTTTTTCGCATACAAACCCTAATTCTAACATGTTATCATTAGAAAGCAATAAAGTGCGAAAATAAATTTACTAAGCTATTACAAAACCAAATATGGGAAGGGGGGTACAAATGTTCAAATGGGGATATTGACAAGTAGTGTAAACCTAAAACTATTACATCAATTTGAATTTATACAATTTAATTAATGTACAATAATTAAATAAAAAAATGGAATAAAAATGCAAGATGCAAAATGTTTTGTATATGTATGAAAAAAGTGTTATTTATGTAAAAATAAAAAAAGGATATTATTTTTGGAGTATTTTGAATTTAGGGCAAAACCCTAATTTTATTAAAGAAAATGTATTATTATTTAATTTAATACAAGTATTTATTTATTATGTACAAAAATAAAAATAAAATGAAGTATATTATAAAAAAGTATTTTTTATATCAAATATTAATAAAATGAAAAATTCAAATATTTTTATATTCTAACCTAAATATGTTAATAAACATATATATATATATATATATATATATATATATATATATATATATATATATATATATATATATTAAGTTCTAAATATGCATTATATATAAAATAATATATATTTAATATTTAATAGAATAAAAAAAGTATATATTTTTTTATGTGAAATATTTTCAGAAGATAAACAAAAATAAAAAATGTATTTACACTATTTTTTCTATTTATTCTAAATAATAGTATATATAATATTTATGTACAAACAAAAGAAATAATCAAATAAATATGCAATAAATTCAAAAAATGATGGAAAAAATATTTTTATGTTTTTAATGTCATGAGAAAAAATAAACAAAGTCAATCAAAAAAGAAAAAGTCAAAAAAGTCAAAGAAATAAGCAAATGGGCTCAGGGGGTTCAAAAGGAATTGTGTGGTGTAAACAAGAAAATATTCCAGGCCCAGCCCAGAATCAGTCATCTTCAACCTCTGAACAACATCACCCACGCGTTTTCTATCTCTGGATTCCTGGACTTTCAAGCAAAACTCATAACATGAAAAGTGTAGAGCATTAAGAGACGATTCCAACCATGTAAAGAACTTGACCTAACTCTCTAAGATGAGGGAGAATTTCTTCTCCCCCAATTTCTGACCTAACTTTTATGCCATGTTCAGACTCAAAATTCTTGCAGCACACGTAACATAAATGAAATCTAACTATATGGTCATGTTCAGGGCTATGATTGTGACATATTTTCTTCACAAACCTAAAGCTAACAATGCCTAATAAGAGAGATAGAACTTCATGAAGATACCTGTTCAGTTGGAATCGTGCTTTGCAATGGAGGATGTTTCAGAGTAAAATGATGATTTGTATAGCTTCCTTGAAGTGTAAGTATGCTATTCCAAGTTCTACTTTGCCTTGAAACTCCCTGAATCGTGCTGGTGAACTTCAACTGCAAAACAGAAAAGCAAAAATGGTGAAGTGGCTTGGAGGTGTTACAGGTCAGGTTTCAGGTCATGGTTAGCTTGCATAGATAGTATGGAAGGTATGTGAACTGGTTTTGGCAAGAATGCTTGAGAGAAACAGAAGTTGGCACTCAAACTGCAGAGGCAACTCTGTTTTTTGCAGTTTGAGAGTGATTCTGAGATGGAGGGTGGATTGGAGGTCAAAGGCTCGTGCAAAAGCTTGGGTATGATGTCTGGAATGTGTTTGATAAGTTTTTTCTTGTGTTTGTAAGCTGAGATGGAAGTTGTTATGAGTTATGCTATGTTACTTCACACTTAAGAAAACAAAGGCAAATTGTGCTTCTAGGCCTGTAGAGGACCTCACACTATGCTGCATAATCCCTCCTTGATCAGTGTGATTAGCACATAAACTTGTGCCAACCAGATTTGCAATGTACTTGTTGGATTCTCAATTGGACATAAAGTGATCTTTTGCAAAAATGGAAAGAATGCTTTATCTAGTTTGGGATTAATCTTGCATACAATGTTCAAACTCATAGAACAACACCTTAACACAATGAATATGCATTAAATTATTGAGTGCAACTTGGTTTAAGGACCTGTAATCTAACCTAAAGCATGCTGAGTTCAAATTGCAAAGTTATGAACATGGAAAATGGCCAATTCAAAAGTGAGTTTTTGCTATATTGTGAAATTCGATTCTCCCTAACCATGAGGTTGTTTGATGAGTTCTTGGACATTTTGGAAAGCTTGGAATGTGTACTAAAATCCATCTTTGAAATGAAAATTGAAATTCCAAGTGGAAGTGTATGGAAAATGGCCTTGAAGTGGGGTAAAAAACTTGTCCAAAATAGGTCAAATTTTCACTAAGTTAAGAATGGTTTAGTGCCCTTATTCAAAAATTTGTAACTTGAGATACAAGCTTCAAATGAGAAAACTTTGTGAATCAAAGTTGTAGATTATGTAACAAGCCACAACTTTCATGTTTTGACTTTTGTTTGAATCCAAATGAATCATGGTGAAAAAGTGGGGCAAAGTTGGGGAAAAATTAGGGTTTTCCATAACTTAGAAAAATTCTGAGTTATGAAAAATTCCATTTTAAAACCCTAATTTGCATTTCTTGGTTTCTTGGTGAACAAGTTTCATGATTTGGCATGTTTTGATGAAAAATGAATCTTGACTCTTGATTTTGACCAAAAAGTCAAAGTTTGACTTTTCAGTGTACAGTCAAAATTGATCAATTGATTGGGAAATTCAACTGTCAAACTTGTGTACTTGGGATCTTTTGAGCTTGATGAATGTGTCAAGACCATTTCATTGAGTCCTTGAGTCCATATGTGAGCTTGGTTTGCCATTGGCTAGGTTAAACAGTCAAAAATTGCCTTTGTGCAGTCAAAACCCTAAAAATGACCATTTTGCCCTTTTGGTGATCTGATCAAATTTCTTGTGGAATTGTGATCCAAACTTGATCAAATGGTCCATATGAGTTCATAATGTTGATGTGGGTCAATTTTCATGAGATTTGACTGTCAATTGGCCACAGTTGACTTTTTCTCCAATACAGCTGATTTTTAGGTCAACAGTCCAATTGACTGGGTAAAACTTGGAATTAGGACTTGAAACTTGGTATGGGTAATCTTGTGAGTCAAACATGAAACATGAAAGTCATCTTAGGCATTTTAGGTCAAAACATCCTTGGGCAAACACAAACCCTAATTTGAGTCCACAGTGCAAGGAGAAGTCTTGAGCAGAGGAAACCCTAACTGGATCTTGATCTTCAAAGGTCTTGTAATGAAAAAATGTTGAGGAAATGGGAGGGCAAATTTTGGGGTACAACAGAAAGCTAGTGAAATTTTCTATATGATTATGAGGAATTAAGTAGCTTTAAGAGCTTATTTTAATAAGTGATTATTGGAGGAAGTGTTTATGTTTATAAGTGAATTTGATTGTTATGTATTTTAGTGAAGTGTTTGGAGATATTTGGGATTGGAGCTCTGAAGAACGACGAACAATCACTCAAGAGTTCAAAGCTGCAATTTGATAAGGTAAGGGGGGCTACTACTCGATTTACTTTTGCTTATGGGTTTAGGTACGATTGATTTTGGATAATCGTAGGGAGAAACCCCAGTTTTAGATGTTCTTAGGGATCAATAATCTTAGGGTTGAACCTTGTTAGGAAAGGTTAGGTTTCCAAATTTTATGAATCAATTAAGGACTTTAGGTTCCCAAATGGTGGATTTGGAGTATATTTGTATGATCGAGAGTTTACCTTAGGTGTTCTAGGGATAACCTCAATGTTGTTAGGATTTCCCTAAAGGACGGGTAATATGTAACTTAAGGTCAATTTTAATAAAACTTGTTGTTGATGAAAGAATTGTTGATAAAATAGGATGTTTTAAAAATGAAAATTCTGAGTTTTGATTGATTTTGGAAAATGAGACCTTAAGTGAAATAATGATGTCCTTAAGATTGGAAATTGACTAACGTAGAAGGGAATTGTGTTTCCAATTGATGTGTTGCTTTGAATTACACATAATTGATGTTGTTATGTACCGAAATGCACGTTTTGGCTGGTATTTTTCGTGTTTGGCTGCTGTTCTGAGCTGCTGCAGGTACAGGAAATTTTGGGTATGCGCTCATCAACACGGGCCGTGTTGATTCACACGGGCACCCGTGTTGATCCACTGTATTGGCAAAATAACGTGTTTCTGGACACATTTCCACACGGGCAGTGTTGATTCACACGGGTACCCGTGTTGAACCTCCTGTGTTGGTTTCTGAATGCTGTTTTTCTGTGCATGCTGTTATGTACGGAATTGATTCTGTTTTGATGTGCAGTGTTTTATATGTTTTGAATATGCTGCTTATTAATTCCCTAGTGTTGTTTGATGCTTGTATCGGACAATGTTTGTATGTTATGATACCAACACTATGTGGATGTTATTGTCATGCTTTTAGATGATGTTATCAAGCATGAATTATGATATAACTTGATATGATTGGCTGATGTTTAATAGTATGCTGAGTGATTACATGATATCCATATCCTATTATGATTGATGTTGTTGATGTTGCATGATATGTTTCCTTGATGTTAATAGTATGCTGAGTGTTACATACTTTACATATCATGTTGCATTTGTTAATTCCCATTGTGTGGAATTAACATGGTGGCCAATATACGTGTCCGCGATTTAATGGAACATTGAGGTGGTAGCCGTGTCCGCGATATAATGGAACGGTGAGTTGTCCGTGACCCGAGATTTAATGGGGCGGTAAAATGGTACCACATGCATGGGTGTGTTGCATTATATTGAATATAACATGAATGGATGATTTTCCAATGTTGTATTTAATTGATTGTATGCATGTATTGTTGCTAAATTGTTAATGATGTGTGATGTTAATTATAAGTACGAAAAGTAATATATTATGAATATATGAATTGTAAAGGTTTTCGTAAACTATGAAACATGCTAACTGTTGGGTGATACTTATGATTTTTCTGAATTGATTGTTATGAACGTATAATCAAATGTATAATTGAGATGCTCACCCTTACTGTTGAACATTTCAGATTGAAGAGTTTCGCTCAGATGATTGGCGAAGACTTGCTGTTTCTAGTTTATTTCGGTTTAAGTATTGTCCGGGTCATGCTCTGATAGTTGTAACTCCGGGAATGTTTGTTTGTCGAGCTGCTTAGTCAGACTCGTTCATTTCCTTAGTATTTGGTTATAATATGATGTTGATATATTCCAGGTGTTAATCCCTGATGATTGAAAATATTATAACTTTGGTTTTATTAAATATAATATTCCGCTGTGTAAACATGTATGAGTTGCTTCTATGTTATGCATGACAGGAACTTGTTCTTATTATAAGAGAATTGTGACATCCTCGTTAATACATGTACTCTGAAAATATGATTTTAATTATTTGCAAAAATTTATGCGGGGTTTTAGAGGGTGTTACAATAGTGGTATCAGAGCATGGTCGGTCTGTCCGGCCAAGTTGTTATGTCAGTGTCATTACCCTTGGTACGCAATAAGTGTTTGAAAACACTGTTGGTACTTCTTTGTTTTGGATCACTTGATTGCAGGGATAAGATTGCGATAAGTGGGGGAGAAGTTGGTACTTCTCCATGGTGCTCCTGGATGCTAAGTAATGGCTCGACGTGAGGAAAATGGTAAGAGTATGAGCATGGTATAGACTGCATTGTTCATAGTCCTGAAGAGGATTCAGAGGTAAGAGCGTTACTTAGGTGGAATTTATCTCATGGATTTGTGCATCAGTTGTCTGCAGTGCTAATGAAGTCAGTAAAGATGGGTTTTTACATTCATTATGTCTTCGATTGTCTATTGACAAATTGAGGGACTGATCGACCTTAATCTGTTGTTGATAGCAAATAGGAGCATAGTGGATGTGATAGACATGTCTTGCTAGTTTTGTTAGTATGTGTATGAACTTGGTAGAGCGAAGCCAATTGCTTTAAGATGGATATGAGAAGTTGATACGGATTCTGATATCTGAAAAGAATACCAATTAAAGGTCTCGATGTATTGATCAAATTGAGATGGTTCGATAAGAGAACGATCAAGTGAGGTTGGAAAGTACTTCTCTAGAAAGTGAAGGTGTAGCGACAGATAGTGTTGTATTAGTGGTTTATGAATTCCTAGTGACACTCTGAAGCTAGCAGTATTTCTGTAAGTGTGAACTAAGGTCCAACAAGAGTAAACGATGATATATTGAGAATGTGGAGTACTTGTGGAATTATGAAGTCTACCTTCGTGTTAAACTGGACTGGTTGGTATTAGTTGGACTTGGTTGTGTTGTGAATCTCGTGGGCTAAGAGTGTGATGGATATGCTTCCCTGTAGCGGAGATTCGAGAAGGAAGATTGGTTTTCCATGATTGGAAGTGAGAACTTGTATGGATTCTGATGATACAAGAGTTTTGTTAGGCAAGTAAATAATTCATAAGAAATGAAGTTTGGACTTGGAGTGTTGTGGTTAAACAAAAATGGGTATCGTTGTGAAGCTAGTGTCATACTATAAGTGAAGGTGTCAAGGCATCATCTGGAAATTGGGCGAATCTCGGATGCATGGATTTGAATCTAATAGGAACTCAGAAGTAAGTATTCGTATCGGATCGGAGAAGAGGACTTTTGGAATTTCGGTTCAGGTAATGTAAAGGTAATACTTTTGAAGTCATGGTAAATTATGGATGTTCAGAAGATGTCTAAGCATAGTCGTTAAGAACTGTATTGGAATAACGGATGTGGAGGTTTCACTAAGTCTTGTTTTGAGTGAGGATTCTTGATGTCGTGTCGAGTGATTACGCTGAAGTGACAACCCAGGAAAGTGTGATCACCGGATGAGTTGAGACATGAATTAGTAAGACTAAGATTGTCGATTCGGATAATTGGAATGTGATGGACAAGAGATGAATGAACTTATGGACAAGTATGTGAGAGGGATTTATGGATGAAATTTTATTGGAAGAATTGTCTTCATTTTAGGATTGGATCGTAGAGTGAGTAACAGATGGGTAAAGGTTTGGGTTGGACCAGACGGATTTGGATAAGAATTCTATCAAGGATAATTAAGGAGGATTTTATGATTTAGTTGGTCAGCGTAAGTGGATATTGAGGGTAACCTTTGGGCAAGAAATTAAAGTGTTTATGGATTTTGGTTGGTAACCATTATTGGTAAGAGTAAGATGAAGGCGGTTCCAGATACGGATAGTCAAGGTTGCAAGTACTCAGGCAAGAGTAGCTCATGTTACAAGATATGAGTGGGAATTGTAATTAGAAGGATTTCGGTCATTGAGTGCGAAGATGGAACGCTAGAATATTCGTGGATTGATTGTAAGTGAATAAGGGGAAGCTGGATTATGGACTTGATAAGGATTTGATTTGGGTTCGGAGGCAAATCGCCATATGCTGAACTGAGCACTTAAGTGGGAGTTTATGTCCCGCACAGTTCGCGCCGCATCCCCTAGTTGGCACCGCGAACTGCACTTTTCCTGTCATCGCGCCGCGAACTGGATGTCGCGCGGCGTGCTGTAGCAGACCAGAATGGATTACTTCTTTATGATTTATGGATTTGAGGTGTTAGAATCATATTTCTTGGTGAAGGTAAATTGCAAAAGGAGAAATGTGGATCATCCTAGAGAAGGTGCTAGTCGTGATTGCGCGAGTAATTAAGGATGCGAAGGTCTTAACTCTTGGTTTAAGAATTTGAGGTGTCGTAATAATGTCGGATAAAGTGATTATTAACCTTGGAAGAGTTAGCAAGGGAGTACTGAGTTGGTTTCAATTTTAATTAGAGAACGAGATTGGGTTGATTTGTTCTTATGGAAGAAGTGTATTAAGAGAAGTGTGTTAATCACAAGGACTTGCAGAGCATTGTACAGAAGTCAGTGTTGTATCGGGATAAAAAGGATTCAAAGATTTGTGTGGAGTATAGGCTGGTATCGTAAATTGGAGTAACGAAGTTGCCATGTTAATCGAACAGAGGATCTCTAAGGAAAAGATCAGGGTGGCGCAGCGAAAGCGAAGTGCGGATTTGTGTATAATGACTGGTGTAAATTGGTGTGAGTTAAAGACGAGACTCAGATTTGCAAATAGTATGTGATCGTTGGATTCGTTTAAAGAGTAATTAGTAATGAATTGGATATAGTCGAGTAAGTCAACTGGCAAGGAACCACTTGAGTTCGTGGAATTGATAACGGCAGTGTAATGCAGGTATGTTGTGAGAGGTGTTCTGATTACTGGTGGTAATGACTAAGGTTCCAGTTGAGAATGGACAGAGGAAAGTTGAGGAACTGAATTATGTAAGATGTCTTATTATGTTTTGGGATGATTGCATGTGACTGTTGTTACCACGCTGTCTGAATTCGTGTTTCGTGATTTTGGATTGGTTTTGGTTAGAGAATTTTCGAGGACGAAAATCTTTTAAGTGGGGGAGAGTTGTAATTCCCCAATTTCGATTGTCCGCTTTTTAATTAATTTAAGTGATTTGTTATGTGTTTATAACATATTTATGTGCCTTGTTGTGAATAAAATGAATATTATTGGTTTGTGGCCTTATATGTGTTTGTGGGGTCGGTGTAGGGTATGTGTCCCTAATTGATCGGGTTAGTGTGAGGTCACTAGAATAATATAATATATTAGTAGTATTTATTTAATTGGTTAGTATATGATTTAAATTAATTAATTAAGTGATATAAGAAATAAGATAAGGTTAGTGGGCCTTGTGTAGTGTTAGTAGAGAGGGGGTGCCAATAGGGTCCAACTAAAGGAAAGAAAAAGGGAAAGAAAAGGGAAGTGAGTAGAAACTCAGTTATCATGAATAATAGAGAGAAAAGCAGAGAAAGGAGAAAAGGGAGAAGCTGCCCTAGAGTGCTTGGAAGAGGAAGAAAGAAGCGAAGCTTTGCCGAATTCGTGAATTACACCAGGTAAGGGTGGGGTTCCTTGTACTTATTCATGGGTAGGAACAAATTTAACATGAGTTTTGGGTATTGGGTGATTTCTCTGAGTTTTACAGATTTTTGGATTAGACACCATTGTTATCCCCGGAGCTTAGAGCTTAAATGAACATAGGTAGTATTGCATGTTCCCATAGTTATAGGTATTAGTTAATACTTTAGAATGATTCTAATTGCTATTGCTATATGGTAGGAATTCGATTTTGATGGTTTTAGGATGTTTGGGGATGATTAGGAATGGGTTGGGGTGATTTTGGGAAGCATAAAAACGTGAAATATGGTGTTGCAGAGTCATCAACACGGGCCGTGTTGATTCACACGGGCACCCGTGTTGATCTTCTGTGTTGATGCTCGGGTAGGTTTTTCCCAAAAATCGTTTCGGCCATAACTTTTGAATCGTAACTCCGATTTAGGCGCCGTTCGATGCGTTGGAAAGCTAGTGAAATTTTCTATATGATTATGAGGAATTAAGTAGCTTTAAGAGCTTATTTTAATAAGTGATTATTGGAGGAAGTGTTTATGTTTATAAGTGAATTTGATTGTTATGTATTTTAGTGAAGTGTTTGGAGATATTTGGGATTGGAGCTCTGAAGAACGACGAACAATCACTCAAGAGTTCAAAGCTGCAATTTGATAAGGTAAGGGGGGCTACTACTCGATTTACTTTTTCTTATGGGTTTAGGTACGATTGATTTTGGATAATCGTAGGGAGAAACCCCAGTTTTAGATGTTCTTAGGGATCAATAATCTTAGGGTTGAACCTTGTTAGGAAAGGTTAGGTTCCCAAATTTTATGAATCAATTAAGGACTTTAGGTTCCCAAATGGTGGATTTGGAGTATATTTGTATGATCGAGAGTTTACCTTAGGTGTTCTAGGGATAACCTCAATGTTGTTAGGATTTCCCTAAAGGACGGGTAATATGTAACTTAAGGTTAATTTTAATAAAACTTGTTGTTGATGAAAGAATTGTTGATAAAATAGGATGTTTTAAAAATGAAAATTCTGAGTTTTGATTGATTTTGGAAAATGAGACCTTAAGTGAAATAATGTTGTCCTTAAGATTGGAAATTGACTAACGTAGAAGGGAATTGTGTTTCCAATTGATGTGTTGCTTTGAATTACGCATAATTGATGTTGTTATGTACCGAAATGCACGTTTTGGCTGGTATTTTTCGTGTTTGGCTGCTGTTCTGAGCTGCTGCAGGTACAGGAAATTTTGGGTACGCGCTCATCAACACGGGCCGTGTTGATTCACACGGGCACCCGTGTTGATCCACTGTATTGGCAAAATAACGTGTTTCTGGACACATTTCCACACGGGCAGTGTTGATTCACACGGGTACCCGTGTTGAACCTCCTGTGTTGGTTTCTAAATGCTGTTTTTCTGTGCATGCTATTATGTACGGAATTGATTCTGTTTTGATGTGCAGTGTTTTATATGTTTTGAATATGCTGCTTATTAATTCCCTAGTGTTGTTTGATGCTTGTATCGGAAAATGTTTGTATGTTATGATACCAACACTATGTGGATGTTATTGTCATGCTTTTAGATGATGTTATCAAGCATGAATTATGATATAACTTGATATGATTGGCTGATGTTTAATAGTATGCTGAGTGATTACATGCTATCCATATCCTGTTATGATTGATGTTGTTGATGTTGCATGATATGTTTCCTTGATGTTAATAGTATGCTGAGTGTTACATACTTTACATATCATGTTGCATTTGTTAATTCCCATTGTGTGGAATTAACATGGTGGCCAATATACGTGTCCGCGATTTAATGGAACGTTGAGGTGGTAGCCGTGTCCGCGATATAATGGAACGGTGAGTTGTCCGTGACCCGAGATTTAATGGGGCGGTAAAATGGTACCACATGCATGGGTGTGTTGCATTATATTGAATATAACATGAATGGATGATTTTCCAATGTTGTATTTAATTGATTGTATGCATGTATTGTTGCTAAATTGTTAATGATGTGTGATGTTAATTATAAGTACGAAAAGTAATATATTATGAATATATGAATTGTAAAGGTTTTCGTAAACTATGAAACATGCTAACTGTTGGGTGATACTTATGATTTTTCTGAATTGATTGTTATGAACGTATAATCAAATGTATAATTGAGATGCTCACCCTTACTGTTGAACATTTCAGATTGAAGAGTTTCGCTCAGATGATTGGCGAAGACTTGCTGTTTCTAGTTTATTTCGGTTTAAGTATTGTCCGGGTCATGCTCTGATAGTTGTAACTCCGGGAACGTTTGTTTGTCGAGCTGCTTAGTCAGACTCGTTCATTTCCTTAGTATTTGGTTATAATATGATGTTGATATATTCCAGGTGTTAATCCCTGATGATTGAAAATATTATAACTTTGGTTTTATTAAATATAATATTCCGCTGTGTAAACATGTATGAGTTGCTTCTATGTTATGCATGACAGGAACTTGTTCTTATTATAAGAGAATTGTGACATCCTCGTTAATACATGTACTCTGAAAATATGATTTTAATTATTTGCAAAAATTTATGCGGGGTTTTAGAGGGTGTTACAGGTTACCGCTAAGGCGTCCTAACATTGCTTTAGTGACCGTATGTCCCTCATTCCAATTGACCCTTAAACTCCAACGACGGTGCTACCCACTCCTTAATAGTGGGATAGCATTGTCTAAAGGACATTAGCATAGAACGATTCCTTTTTTGAGTAGGTAGATGGTTCTTAGATACTTGCTCTTTCAAAAAAACAAAACCTTTTTCACACTTACACTCCTTTTCGAACAAAGTTTTCAAAAACACTTCATACGCTCTTGAGGACAGAAGCAAGAATTAAATCGAAGTTTCAAATAAAAACTATTTCAAACCCACAAGCACAAAGAAAGCAATTTTGAAAACAATTGAGCAAGTACTTAAGAGCCTGTGGATAACCAAAAATATAAAGGGTGCTAATACATTCCCTTTCTATAATCTACCCCCCGAACCCGAGAAATATCTCGAAAAAGGAATTTTTCTGTGCTTTTTTTCCTTTCCTTGTTGGATAAAATAAAAGTTGGCGGCGACTCTTGCTTACCGCGACATTTTGCAAAAACAAACGCAAACCAGCATTCCAAAAAATAGTCAGTTCTTCCCACCGTATCATACACATGCACCTTATCAGCATAGATTTTGCACTTATGACAAGTTCGGGAATGCTGATAACAATCTGCTTCCATAGTGGACCAGTAGTATCCTGCCTGTAGGATCTTCTTAGCCATGGTATGTCCACTGGAATGGGTTCCGAAGGTACCTTCATGTAGATCTGTCATAATCCTCTCTGCTTCACTTTTGTCTACACACCGCAGTAAGGTAGAGTCATGATTGCGCTTGTAGAGGATTCCATTACTGAGGAAGAATTTCACAGCAAACCTTCTCAGAAACTTCTTATCATTGACAGATGCCCCTACGAGATACTCTTGAGTCTCGAGATATCTTTTGACTTCGTGAAACCAGGGTTTGTATGCCACGACTTCGGTATCAATCTCACAACAGTGCGCTGCTTCATCCAACCTCTCAATGGTGATTCGGGGAGCTTCATTGTCCCACCTGACTTTGAACATAGAAGACATGGTGGCTAGTGCATCCGCTAATTGATTCTCCTCTTGCGGGAAATGTTCAAAGGTTACCTCCTCAAAGTGTGGGAGCAATGTCAGCACGTGTTCTTTGTATGGTATGAGATTCAGATGCTTCGTATCCCATTCGCCTTTGATCTGAATTATCACCAAGGCTGAATCCCCAAAAACGTCCAAGAACTTGATCCTGAGGTCAATAGCGGCTTTGAGACCCATGATGCAGGATTCATACTCCGCCATGTTGTTAGTGCAGTTGAAACATAGCCGAGCAGTGAAAGGAGTATGACAACCCTCAGGAGGTATGATTACTACTCCAATGTCGTTACCGAGTGCGTTCGAAGCTCCATCAAAAACCATAGTCCATTAGGATCCCTCATCGGGTCCTTCATCCGGTCCAGGTTCTTCGTAGTCAATCACCAGCATAATATTCTCATCCGGGAACTCAAAATTCATGGACTTGTAGTCATCCACGGCCTGATGATCCAAATGATCATCCAATACACTCCCCTTGATTGCTTTTTGGGTTGTATATTGTATATCGTATTCTATTAAGATCATCTGCCATCTTGCTATTCTTCCCGAGAGAGCGGGTTTCTCGAAGATGTATTTGATTGGATCCATCTTAGATATCAACAAATTAGTGTGGGTCAGCATATACTGTCTTAGTCAGTGAGCAGCCCATGCCAAAGCGCAACAAGTTTTCTCGAGCAGTGAGTATCGTGTCTCACAATTGGTAAACTTTTTGCTAATGTAGTATATTGCGTGCTCTTTTTGACCAGACCCGTCATGCTGCCCCAGCACATACCCCATTGAATTGTCTAGCACTGTTAAGTATAATATCAAAGGTCTTCCTTCAATCGGAGACATCAGAATTGGCAGTTCTTGAAGGTATTCCTTGATTCTTTTGAAAGCTGTCTGGAATTTGTCATTCCACTTTACCAGTTGATCTTTCTTCAGAAGCTTGAAGATGGGCTCACAAGTAGTAGTTAGATGTGAAATGAACTTGGCGATATAATTCAAGAGTCCCAAGAAACCTCTAACTTCCTTCTTTGTACGGGGAGCTGGCATCTCTTGTATGGCCTTTACCTTCGCAGGGTCTACTTGAATACCTTTGTCACTGACGATGAAACCCAAAAGCTTACCACACCTTACCCCGAAGGTGCACTTGTTTAGATTCAACCTCAACTTGTATGTCTTCAACCTGTCGAACAACTTTTGTAGATGATCAAGGTGATCTTCCTCAGTTTGAGACCTGGCTATCATGTCATCAACATAAACTTCAATCTCGTGGTGAATCATATCATGGAACAAAGAGACCATGGCACGCTGATAAGTTTCCCCAGCATCCTTCAACCTAAAAGGCATCACCTTATAACATAAGGTTCCCCACTGTGTGACTAAGGTTTTCCTCTCCATGTCTTCAGGAGCCATCTTGATCTAGTTGTAGCCAGAGAAACCATCCATGAAGGAGAAGATTTTATGCTGAGCGGTGTTGTCAACCAGAACATCAATAAGAGGAAGCGGGAAGCATCCTTGGGGCTTGCCCTGTTCAGATCTCTGTAATCCACATACATCCGTACCTTACCATCCTTCTTAGGTACTGGAACGACGTTAGCAACCCACTGTGGATAGGAGGTGACAGCTAAGAAACCTGCGTCAAACTGTTTCATGACCTTAGCCTTGATCTTCTCTGACATTTTAGGGCGCATATGGTGGACCTTCTGTTTAACCGGAGGACAGTCTTCCTTTGTCGGTAGATGATGTACCACAACACCAGTGTCTAAACCAGGCATGTCTTCATATGACTAGGTGAAGATCTCAACATAGTCGTGTAACATTTGTATCAACCGTTGTTTGATCTTAACTTCCAGATTTGCACCGATCTTGACTTCTTTTTTGTCTACTTTTGTGCCCAAGTTTATCGTCTCAACCGGCTCTTCATGAGGCTATATAGCCCTTTCTTCCTGCTGTAATAGTCTAGCAAGTTCTCCAGGCACCTCACAATCGTCCTCACCTTCGTCCTCGGCTTGGTTGATCGGATTTTTGAAGTCATAACTGGCAGTAACAAAGCTATTATCAATGGGATCCAGAGTGGATATGGATCTGCAGTATGATACGTGAGTGTGTGTAAGAGCCTAGATGTTTTGATAAAGTGAAAACAGAAAATAAAAAAAGAGAGCGCAAAATTTGTATGCAAGGAACGTCCAATGTTTTATTGATGATATATCAAATGACAAATAATGGCCCTCACAAACAAAGCCAATGTGCCTCGGGAAAGGAACAAGGTTGTAGAGTTTAAATTTTTTATTACAAATCTCAAAACAAGTAATACAATTACTGCGAAATAAAAGAAACTGGTATAAAATCCCTAGCCGTCCAGTTATTCGGTCCACCGTTAGTAGTTAGGTAGATCCAGCTGTCAATGTCAGAGTCTTCCTCACTGTCTTCAATGGCATTAATTCCCCGATTGCTGATGTGTAGGGGAGGTCCTCCAGCTTGAGCGCGTTAAACAACCCTTTGAGCTCCTAAAGTAAAACCCAAACCAAACTTGTCAGTTTTTTGAGTAAAATCAGGGAGTTGTCCCCAATTGGTATACCCACCTTCTTCAACCACTGGTCTGGCGTCTTTGAGAGAAGCCATCTTTAGAGGAGGTTTGTTGCTGGTAGTAGTTTCAGTCGATGCCAGGATCTGGGGAACCTCTTCAAAATTCTAGAAAAGAGTCTCTATGAATTCCCCGTCCATCTCTACGTACCTGAAGGGGTTGAAGTGGATCACTATATACTCCTCTTCTCCATGTACAGTGCCAATCTTCCCATTCACTGGATACTTCAGCATTTTGTGCAGTGTAGAAGTAACAACCTCAGCTTCATGGATCCAAGGACGACCCAACAAACAAGAGTATGATGGCCTTATGTCCATCACATAGAAGGTGGAATCAAAGGTTTGAGAGCCTACCTTGACAGGGATGTCCACCTCCCCGTGCACCATTCTCTTTGACCCATCAAAAGCCCTTACCATAATGTTACTAGGCTTTAAGGTCAAGCCCTCGCAATCTATTCGATCCAGCGTCTTCTTAGGCAGGACATTCAGTGAAGACCCAATATCTACCAGCACATGAGCCATAGTAGTGCCCCTGCATTCGATCGAGACATGCAGAGCATCATTATGCTTCCTCCCTTTTGGTGTTAAATCGGCATCTGAAAAATCCAACCCATTGTCAGCAGTCAGGCTGGCCACACAGTATTTGAATTGATCAGCTGAGGTCTCTTGCGGCACGTGCGCAATCTTGAGGAATGCAATCAAAGCCTTCACATGGGCCTCAGAGCATAACAGCAGGGACAACATGGATATCTTTGAGGGGGTCTGCCCCAGTTGCTCGACCATATTGTAGTCGTTATTTTTGATTATTTTCAATATTTCCTCTATCTCTTGCTTAGAGGTTTCTACGATAATTTTCCTAGGTGCCTCCGTTCGGGCAGGCTGACCTATAACTTCTTTGGCTCGAGTACCAGATGACTCGTCGGTAGGGGTAACAATTAGAGTAAGAACATGAGTAGTAGTTAAAGTACTAGTAGGAATAGGAGATAGAATAACAACGGGCCTATTGACAGTCTTTGGGGAAATCTCGGGAGAGAAAACCCTTCCACATCTAGTAACCTTGCTGGTCCCGACAATATTAATGACATCGGGATCAGCCTCTTCATTCTTCAGATCTTGTTTGATGCCATGATAGTACACATCAGCACCATAATTTCAAGGGACGGCTTTGTCAGAGGCGTACGGGACAGGACCAGGAAGGGTGATTATTAACGAAGCTACTTTTGGAGTGGGTGTAATCCTAATAGGTCTTCTCGAGGAGACCTTGGAAGGATTGGTGGAAATGGTTATAATAGCAACATCTTCAAACGGAACAACGGGAATCAAAGTTTTCTCGAACAAAATTTCTCTGTTGTCGATCAGGCGCTAAACACCTGTCTTCAGCAAACGGCAACCAGAGGGAAGAGATGAATAAATGTGGCAATCTTCACCACAACTCAGAAATAAACAGGCCAATAACAAATTTTTCTTGACAGGCATAAGAGAAGTAGAAACTTCATCAACTGATGTCACAAACAGATCGGTATTAACAACATTAACTCCACGATTGTGTTTAGGCATAGGAGCAGTTATGACATTGGGCTTTTCTGGAGCATCAAACTCAATTTCCTTGGCCTTAATCAGATCCTGTACCTTATTTCTCATAGCCCAACAATCATTTGTATCGTGTTCGGACTCTCAGAATGGTAGGCACACCGAGCGTTTGGATTGTACCGAGGAGATGTGGTATTCGGATTCTTGGGAGCCTCTTTCAAGGTTGCCAAGTTGGATCTCAGCAGATGGGATATGACCTTAGCCAACGTCATGTTAATCCAGGTAAACTGTCTTTGTGGTCTTTCCACCCTTTTTTGATTGTTGCATTATGGAGCAGCCACATGCCTAGGTATCATTACGACACTTACTGTCTGACGTTGCTCAACTCTGTTTTGACCTCTTAGGATATAGATAGCACTAGCTTCCTTTTTACCAGTGAAAGGCTTCTTTACCTAACTCGAAGAGGTGTCTTTCTGTATCTTACCGCTTCGGATCCCAACTTCTATCCTCTCTCCAGTTAGAATCAGCTTTGTGAAACCAGCTGACGAGCTACTGATCAAATGATTAAAGAATGGACCAGGTAGCGTCCCAAGAAACATATCGACCAACTCCCTATCAGACAAAGGGGGTTGGACTCTTCCAGCCAAGTCTTTCCACTTTTATGCATAGTCCTTAAAGCCTTCACCTGCACCCATGGTCATAATCTGGAGTTGAGTACGAGTGGGGGCAAGGTCGGTGTTGTATTGATACTTCTTATAAAAAGAAGCAGCCAAATCTTCCCAGTTTCGGACATTGGTTCCCTCCAGTTGGTAGAACCATTCAAGTTGAGTCCCTGACAGACTGTCTTGAAAGAAGTGAACCCACAAATTTATATCAATGGTGTGGGGCTGGATCTTTCTTACGTAGGAACGGAGGTGGAGCTTTGGGAAGGACACCCCATCATACTTTGCAAACACCGGAGCCTTAAATTTCTGCGAGATGACCACTCCTGGCACCAATCCCAATTCTTCGAAATCCAACCTAGGTATTTTCTAGACTTTCATATCGCTCAACCGATCTTCCAACTTCTTATACCTATCCTTAATGGGAGGATACTGCTCATCATTGTAGTCTGTATCATTATCAGAGACTTCAGGACTAGGATTCTCCTCCCTTGTTTATATCTCTTGATTTTCCCACTCTTTGGACGAGGAGGTCAGATCGACTGGTTGATTTAGCGGACCCCCGAACCTTCTGCCCATATTGAGGATACCAGCAGGCTTCTTCTTCTTCTTCTTCTCTTTCAAGATGAGGGCCTTCAGATCCTCCTGTCCTTTTGCTAGAGTTATGGACATCTGTTGAAATTGGGCATTTTGTGCCTGAAGATCCTTGATGCTTTGTTCAGAAGACATTATTGCTGAAATAAACAGCGAAGAAGATGAGAAACCTGTAATGGTACTTGTTTATGCAATGTTATGGATGGGATGCGTATGCAATGATTTCAAGGATTCTTAAAGGCTCAAATTTGTTTAACCAAAAGAAACACACATTAATTGCATTAATAAGTTCGAATTGTTACAAAGAATGCCCTTTAGGCTTACAATTAAACAAAACAAAACTTAAAGCAAAAAGAAACTAGGTCTCCCAGGAGCACATCCTCTTTGGTGTGATGTAGGCGTTTATGTTCCTTTCTTCATGAAGTAGCCTAGTGAGCTCCAGGACCTTCTTCTCACTAGCATAGAACTGAGCTTCAAACGTGTCCCGCTCCTCTTTGAGTTGAACCCAGAACTTTTGTAACTCTTCATGATTAGTTGGCATGTCAGGATGCTGAACAAGAGAAGTAGTATCTCCTTCAATAACTGATTCCACAATTATTGGTAGGACAACAAGGTAAGGCATCATAAGACTTTGGGCGCGGGCTCGTACCCATTGGAGATAAGGCTCAAGAGGAATGGAATTCTTGTGCTCCAGTGTCTTGCTATCAATTTTATGCACCATTCCCCAAGCTTTTATGAACCTTTTGCAGTATCCCTTGGCATCATTCTTATAGTTGAAGGTGATTCCTTGGATAAGCATATCATGAGGACCATCTCTTCTCACATAACCAAACTGACGTAGTGCTAAACAAGGATTGTATGTGATTCCTCCCCTAATGCCTAAGAGAGGTACATTAGGGAATTCACCACAGTGATCGATGTTGGTATCATCTTCCGAGAACCGTGAACACAAATGAATGTCTGAATGTGTAAGGGACATCAGCCTGCGAGACCATTTCAAACCCTGTTCATTCTTCAGAACCAACATGGGTAGGTTTGAAATAAACCACCTAGCCAATAGAGGAGTGCAACTCAGGAGGGTCACCCTTCTCTTTAGAGTGCGAGCATACAAAGAGTATAGAACATCCCCAAGTAATGTAGGCATCGAATTACGAAACAGAAAATCCTTAATCGTGTTCACATCTACGAGTTGATCCGCATTAAGGAAAAGTACCATACCGTAAACGAGAAGTGGGAACACCTCTTCAAAAGCTTGTAAATCCAGGGTATCCCAAAAATGGTAAGCCTTCTCGAATAGAAACTTAACCGGGATTCCTTGGACACTTTCTCTAGTCTCCCAACTTATCAGTACGTCAGACCGTTATAAGGACAGAGCTCTAGCAATCACTTCAGGCTTTGGATGTTCTTCTGTACTGTTAAAAGGTAACTGATCAAGAATAGGTACCCCTAACAACTGAGAAAATTCCTCCATAGTAGGCACTAGCTGGTAATCCGGGAAGTTGAAACAATGGTGCACAATATCAAAGAACTGAAACAGTACTTTTAACAATTATTCATAAGGTTTTGCCGTTACCGAGTTGAGCAACCGACCATGCTTTTCAGTGAATGGAGAACTTTCATGAACCCTTAATGCCAAGTCCTTTAGTTGGAGAGGAACTTTCACAAGGTTAATCTAGATAGTATTCTTATGGGCGGATGCCATGTCCTACAAAACAAAGCAAAAATGAGCCCTAGGAAATCCTTGAAATGGTTAGTTATAATATGCCATGCTTATGATGTCATAATTATGCTAGAAAATCACATGTATAGCAAACAACAAGCAAGTCACACCAAATCCTTAAGTTTAAGGCCTGCATGAGTTTTAAGGTCATACCCTCTTGAAGTTGGATTGGTTTAACCTGTCCTATAAATAGTAACTGGGTTCTAAGGGATCTCAATATCACCGATCTTTCCCCTAGCTTCGTTCAATAGGCGATTGACTCGCTACCAAACAAAACTAAAGAGTCAAACCTCAATGAGTGTAGCATCGAGTATCTATCGACCTTGGGAATACACCAAAATCGGCCATCTTGGTACGTCTTATTGGCCAAGTTGTGCAATTAAAGGTTCTAAGGTTAGTTGATGCTTCACGACACCACGCGGTGGCCCCGTACTCTCCCTGATTGACTCAAGGGTTACTGGTACCAACCAAAGTGCCACATCAATGTAGCTACTGCTTCAACTGTGTCGGTATATCCCACACAGTTCCCTCACAGTTTATTGCTACTTACCTAAAAGGTATCCCCAGATTCGGGTGTAGGATATACGTAACCCCAACAAAACCCTTGAATATAAAGCAGGCAAAGCAAAAGACAAGCAAGCAAGTTAAAAAATGACCTAGATCCTAAGGTATACCCCACTTTATTTAATTCCCCAGCAGAGTTGCCAGTTCTGTGATACGGTGGCAGAACTGATTGTTATACTGGTTTGCATTTTGTATTCGCAAATGTTGCGGTAAGCAAGAGTCGCCATCGAATTTTATTTCATCCAACAAAGGAAAAGGAAAAAGAACAGAAAAAACCTTTTCAAGAATGTTTTTGAGTACGGGGGGTAGATTATAGAAAGGGAAGGTGTTAGCACCCTTTCTATCTGTGGTTATCCATGGGCTTTTAGGTACTTGTTCATTTTTAAATTGCTTGTGTGTGCTTGTTTTGAAAAAGTTTTACTTCGTGATAACCCTTGTATCGATCCTCAAGAGTGTGACGAAGTTGTTTTGCAAACTGTTTTGAAAAGTGTTTGTGTAAAATTTGTTTATTTGAGCAAGTACTTAGGAACTATTTAGCTACTCGAAAAAGGTTTGTTCGTTTTCTTTTAGACAGTGCTATCATATTATTAAGGAATAGGTAGCCCTATCGTTGGATTTATAAAGGGACATTCGAAGGGACGAAATGTTCTTTGAAGGCAACAAGTAAAGATACCTTAGCATTTCGAAGGGACTATCGTCATAAGATCAATTCGCAGGCAACTCGAAGGACAAGTAGGGACTATGATCTTTATGACGATTTTAAATCGTGGGTCATTGCTAAGGTATCCCTACATTCGAGAGACACGACCATTATTTCTGAGGCAACCAAGTGGGGCAAACCCTAGGAGTGAACATGTGCGAGTGTGTTTTTTCAGTTAATTATCTTTGCACAATTAGGGTTTTCTACTGTTTTAATTTGATTTATCTTTCACATGTAAGCCTAAGGTCCATACATCTAACAGTTAAATAGTTGCGGAAAGTAAAAGTAAGAAATTAAGACCCTAACTATTACAAGGCTTTGGGGAGGGGATTACATATTCAAAAACCCGGGAAAAATGATAAGTGAAATATTAAACCTAATTAACTTTTACAAGTTGGGAACAGTTACAATAATTAATAAGAATAAAGAAAATAAGGATGCGCGCGACGAAATAAATACGAGAATGAAGTCTAAGTCCTAAAAAATATAATTAATTATTGAGAAAAATATTTTAAATCTTAACCTAAATCTAATTAATTAAAAAAAACATTTTTTTGTATGTTATTGAGAAAATTAAATATTTATGAATTAAACCTAATTTGTCTAATTAATTTTAATTATGAAAACAATCAAATCAAAATTAATTAATTTCCCAAAATAAAACTAATTTTAATAAAAACCTAATTCTACATTTTTCATGATTTTCTGATTAAATAAAAAAGTGATTTTTGTATAAAAAAAACAAACAATAAATAAATAATATTAAAGAAAAGAAATAAAAAAAAAGTGAGAATGGGCCTGATATGATAAGCAACTAGGAGGGGTGTGATGCCAAATTCCTTGTTAGGCTCAAAGATAGAGGCCTAGAGCCTGCGCTTGGTCCCATGCATCTCTCTTCTGATGGTTCATGGTGGTCCTTCAAGGCTAGAGCGTGAGATCTGCATCATGATGGATCTTAGGAATGAGATCTGGGGCACACGGCGGACGCTAGGCATTGAGATACGCTGGATCTGTAAGGAATTATTCAGAAAATAAGAAAATGTTTGGACCTGGGATTGAACCCAGGTCCCTTGCTTCACAAGCTCACATTCCTTGCCATTTGCGCTGTATTGTTTATCTGGTAGTATAATAAACAAACAATATTATAATAATAACACACGCCTTATGCCTAAAAATGTGCGTAAATTCAAATTGGTCAGTGGTTGGCTGCCACGCCACCGTCTTCTTCCCTGGACTGTGGCTTTAGTTACCAACCCTTTTACCTATGGACGCCCACTGTAGCTACAACCCTGCAAACCTCAAAAATCAAAACCATGCATGATAAATCAATTCTAAGCATAAAGATCAACTCGTTTTGATCTCACGAGTATCATGGTAACCTTCTTTTGGTACAATTTTCCCTGCATCTCAAAGCCCTGAAATGGAGGTTAAAACCCTAATAATGGCAGGTCATCATACATCCATCAAAACTTGCAATTAGTGATACAAACATGTTCTAAACATCCATATAAACAAGAATGCATGATCAAAATATATTTATAACGCATGTATGGCTGTAATCATTTTTTAAAATAAAATGCAAACCGTGATCGTGTTGGACGTGATTTTGGGAGTTTTGACGCTTGAAAACAATGCAATTAGTTTCAGTGTGTCTCCAGGAATACGTTGCGACCCTCAGAACCTCTTGAATCAGCTTCAAATTCCAAATTAGATGGTCACTTTTCCTTGAATTTCAAGCTTGTGCACAAAGTGTTTTTTGCAGCAATTGCGCATCTGTCTCTGCTCCCTAGGGTTCAACAAGCCTCAGTATATGTATTAAATCCAATTAGGTTAATAATTTTGGATCTAATCTTGGGAATTAATGGATAAAATCTTTGATCTTTAAGTCATATTCTTTGATTCCAAAATTGGCCAAATCATTCCTTTTTCAAATCAATCAAGACTTGCGCGCTTGGCTTGATAACATACAGCCTATACCTTCATTCTTTAATGCTAAAACAACCAAAAAAAATTTTATATCATTTATTTGATTTAATTTGGATTTAAAATAAAAAATAAAAAATAAATCAAATAAATAAGCAAATGATGTATGGAAGGGTTTATGGGTCGTGGAACAGGCTAGGAGCAAGACGCAAGCATAAAAAGTTAGGCCCATTTGCCAAAAAATGCAATTTTCTGCATTGTTGACTTTTGACAATTCTCTAAAAATAGCCAACTTTGACAATTCATATCTCTCTCAATTTTGACCCTAAGAGGGTGTCCTTTGACTTTTTAGAAAGATTAGGATGTCCCCCAAGCAACCTCTTTGGTTTCATCTCAATTGGATCTTCCATGTTCATGTAAGAAGCTTTGACCCAAAAGGTGTTTTTGTTGACCTTTTGGAATGACCTGTAATATCTGAATCCATATCTTTTGATGAGTGCATTTCTTGAACTTGAGGGCTGAAGGTTAGTTGTAGGGAATTGGATTCTCTTCAAAATGAGCCTTGGATGAGAAATTTCTGATAAAGTATGAGAAACTTATGATTGGTTAAAGTTTGGTTGACTTTTCCTAAGAAACCCTAATTTGGCAACTTTTTAGTTTTGCTGAATTAGGAGGATTCCTTGGGGAGTCATGGTCAGCCTTTAATCAAATGATGGATATCACTTCAAAATGTTGATATTGACCAAAAATCTTGAATTTTTACTGTATGTGGGTCACAGTTGACTTTTGATCTAATATAGTTGATTTTCAAGCATCTGAGCAGCCGACTAAGCAAACTTCTTGTGCAAGGCATGAAACTTGGTATGGATGATCTTGAGGACATATTAGGACTATGGAGAGCATATAAGGCCTTTGGATATAACCCATCTTGATGAAAATGGAAACCCTAGTTAGAGGTTCATTGCTTTTTTGTCTGGTCAACTTTTGGGCATCCTTGAGCAAATTGAGGATCCCAATGAACATATGTTGAGTAAAATGAGAGGGGAAATTTTGGGGTACAACAGTATGCATATGTTATGATGTTTTGTAAATGATGTATGGATGTAAGATGTTGTTTGAAGCTTATTGGTAGCTTTGTCTAATATCTTTGACTGGGGAAAATAACTCCCTGACTGTCGCTGGAGATGAAGAATATGTGTAATATTCAATCTTGTTTAGCATGTCTCTGCTGGGGGTTCTTGCTTTCTGTTTCGAGGATACTCCGCTGGGAATGTTCGACTTCTGCTTGGGGATAGATGAGTTTAGGAACATTGGTCGTTCATCGCTCTATTGGGAAATTTAATTCTTATATACCCTGACTGGAGATAAAAGAGATGGATAACCTTCTGAGGTGCCATATGAGTTTCCGATATGGATGTCGACTCGTCTGGGGAGGATAAAGTTAACTGATATATGGTCAAGGTTTCAGATTCCGTAGCAACTCCTTGGGGATAGAAACCTGGACTACCCTTTGTTGGTGAGGGTAATTTTTCCGGTGGTTTGCAGTAATCGGAGAAATGAACTTTTCTTGGGAAATTAAATTTCGTTGGGGAAATAAACCCTGTTGGGGAAATAAGCCCTGCTAGGGAAGAGAATTCTGCGGGGAATTTTGGAGAAATAAGCTCATCTGGGGAATTAACGTTCTATGAACTGTGTTGAGGATGTAATCTCTAATGATGATTGGAATTTCATAGCAATTGCAGAGGATGTTTCCACTATATGCTAGAGAAATTATCAAACTCCTTTATCCTCTAGGGAGATCTGTTGGGGAGTATTGTCATGTTGATAGCTGGAATATTTCCCAATTCCTGCCTAGAAGGCATATTAGGCTTGTAGGGTAATGAACCTTCGTTGGTGATGAGCTTGTGAAGGTAGCTCTGTGGAGATTTTCTCTGTGGGGATTAGCGGATGACTTGAACGTTATCCCAACTCCTAGAGTCTTGAATAAATGATTATTCTTGTTTTTATGCATATATTTGTTAATAGTAATCATATTAATATGCATATGTTCATTCAATTTAGTCATTTGGATGTTTTTTTGCAAACAAAACAAAAAAAGTAAAACAAGATTTGAACTTTGAAATTGTGTTTTGTATTGATAATTTGCCTATAAACAGGCGATTTTGTACACAGAGACAGAAATCCTAGTAAGATGAAATTGTCGTAAAATGAAAAGAGTACATAGTAAAAACAAAACATATAGATATGTATAAATGATCTCTTCGATTTTCAACTATGCTATTGCCCCTATGTCTTCGAGCATCTCATCCCTCGTTGTCGGAAGAAGTTAACTGAATTGAACTGTACCATTTGAAATTGACATTAGTAATAAAGCTTGTTATAGGTAGATGATCCAACGGGACATAATCGTACACTTTAATTGCTAATTTTTTCCTGGACCGCCCTTTCGGGTTTCAGTCCATGGGGATCCCCGTTTTTGCCCAAGTCGCCTTTCCAGGTTTTTGACTTGTCGGGTGTACAATCTTTACATATATATCCCTGATTTTTTCCCGAACCTTTTTGGATCGTCGGGATTCCCTTATTGTTTCCTAGGCCAGTCAACCTAGCAGGTCTCTTTCATGCGTAGTATTTTTTTACTATGTCATCATTCATAGGGTGTGGAAAATCTTCACCGTCCATAGTGGTAAGTGTGATCGGTGGATCTGGAACTGACTATTTTAAAGCTGGTTTCGCGAAATGTCGCGGTAAGCAAGAGTCGCCACCGTCTTTTTATTTTCTCCAAATGGAAAGGACAAAAGCACAGAAAAATTCCTTATGAGATTAATTCTCGGTTCGGGAGGTAGATTTATAGAAAGGGAAGGTGTTAGCACCCTTTCTATCCATGGTTATCCATGGGCTCTTAGATACTTGCTCATTGTGTTTTCAAGATGTTTGTTTGCTTTTCAAAGTGTGAGTGGGTATGAAAAAGTTTCGTTTAAAGTTTCAGATCGACTCTTGTATCAGTCCTCAAGAGTGTTTGAAAAGTTGTTTTGAAAGCTTTTTGAAAAGTGTAAGGTGTGAAAAGTATTTTGTTTGTTTTTTGTTTGAAAAGAGCAAGTATCTATGAGAATCTACCTACCCTAAGGAATTCTTCTGTGTAAGTGTCCTTAAAGTAGTGCCATCCCACCATTGAGAGGTAGGTAGCACCACCGTTGGAGGTGTTCGGGTCAATTCGAGTTTGTAGGGACTTGGTGATCACCGGAGCAATGGGAAGACACCTTAGAAGCTACCCTCATGCCAGGTTCCCGGATCATGAGGACTTACTAAGACATCCTCTACTCGACGATCACCTTTCGAGGGGCAAGGCAACAGTGAAGCGTACCCTAGGGGTGGTGTGTGAATTGTGTGTCATTTTCAGTTTATTGTTTGTCTTGTCATGCATTGGTGATCTACGTTTCGATTTTATTTTTGGGCATTCATTCTTTCATGTTATTGTTTAGCAGTTAAAAGTGCGGGAATTTAAAGTGCGGAAAAGATAAAGGGTCCTACGCTATTACAAAGGCGCGGGTCTACAACGCCAAATTAATCCAGACCCGATTTAAAATAAAGTGCAGAAAATAAATATCTAATAGCTATTACATGGCTTTGGAGCAATTACATTATATTTACAACAGAAATAAATAAAACGCGCGAAAAAAAGGAAAATATGATCGAATGCGAGGGCGTTGGACCCTTTAAGGAATTAAAATAAAATTAATAGAATAATTAAATTAAATAAAAAGAAAGAACTTGTTTTTTATGTTTTTTTTATATTTATGACATTAAATTAATTAAAAGTCAAATGATTAATTCTAATTCTAATTGTTTTTAATTTATTAAAGAAAATGCATTAAAGTTAAAACCTAGAATTAAAACTAAATTAATTATAAATTTTATTTACAAAGTTAATGGTTAATGATACTTATAATAAAAATATTTAATTAATTAAAAAAAGGTAAAAAGTGTTAAAGATCTATTTTTTATTATTTTTGGTTTATTGTGAAATAGAATTAAATTATAACCTAAAATTAAATCTAAATTAATTAAGGGATTTATTTACAAAATTAATACTAAAATAAAATTATTATTTATTTTTTGTCTTTTCTGATTTTTTTGTGTTTTTGATTTTATGTTGATTAAAAAAAAGAAATAAAAATAGTCAAAATAAGTATAAGAAAAACGACGGAAACAGGCAGCAAATAAAAAAAGCATAATTCTGGAGGCCTGGGAAGCTTCGATCCAGAGAAGGTGTCTCCTTCGATCTGGGATGCTATACCTGCAAAAGTATGTTAGCAAAATAAACTCAGGGCCTGGTATCGAACCCCAGGCCCTTCGATCCTGCGTGCGCTGAGTCTTTTCAGGATAAATCTGCAGCAAATGTTAGCAAACGAAGAACATGACCTGGGGCCAAACCCAGGCCCTTTGATCCTGTCTAGGATAGTAAATTGAAGGTAACAACAAGCACGAATGTGTAATGCAAATACAAGGTTGGACAGTTTACCCTCTCTTACCAGTAGATTGGACCTTCGATTTGGGCGCTTCCTGAATGTAGGCACCTTCGATCTGGGCTTCTGGGCTTGGCTACTTTTGCTGAAGGGTGGCTTTGCTTGGAAAATTCTGGCAACCTTTGATGGATTTTGTGGGCAGCCTCTCTCCAATGTTTCTTTCGTTCTCCTGTTGTGTGTTTTTTCGTCTATTGTAATGTGCCACTGGCCCTTGTATTTATAGGAGTGTGAGGGTCTTGTAACGGTAAGAGACAGCCATTTAACCAGGCCTTTAATGCCATGAGACAAGAATCAGACACATTAAAAGTTTTCCTTTTTTGAAATATGCATGTCTCTTGAATGAACCTGGACACTTTCACTTGTACATGTCTTAT
This sequence comes from Vicia faba, assembly GCA_948472305.1. NCBI lineage: Eukaryota > Viridiplantae > Streptophyta > Magnoliopsida > Fabales > Fabaceae > Vicia > Vicia faba. The sequence goes on from CATIWC010001042.1 coordinate 148,960, forward strand.
GCAATGTGTATGAATGAAAATTATGGCCAATAATGCCTTGCATTGATGTTTAGGATTTGGCATAAACCACCATTATCACACTTTCCACTTTTGATTCAAATTTGAATTTTTGCCTTGTTTAAGCCTTAGCACGAAAAATGGTAGGCACATAATGATGCTTCAAGGTTAATCAAAGCAAAATATCCCTTTAAATTAATTTTTTTGAATTTCTTTTGATTTTAAAAGATTTAAAATTAATTAAATCCAATAAAATCAATAAAAATGAAAAAATTAATAAAAAAATCTGAAATAAAAGATGGGACACGTGGGAAGCATGGACAAGTCAATTCAAGTGGAAAAAGTGGGCCCCTTTTGTCAAAAATGGGATTTCAAGGATAAATGATTTTGGCCATTTCACAAAAATTTCCCAACTTCTCCAATGCATAACTTGCTCAATTTTTAAGCTTTGCTCATGTTCTTGGACATTTTAGAAAGGTCTTCGAGTCCTCTAACCAATGCCTTTGGTCCCATGTCATTTTGATTTACCAATATCAAGTCATGGCCTTTGACTTAAAGTCCCTTTTTGTTGACTTTTGAAAATGACCTATAATGTTGAAATTGATAACTTTTTGTGAGAGCATTTCTTGGACTTGAAGTATGAAGATGAGTTGTAGGAAATGCCCTCCCCTTAAAAACGAGCCTTGGATGGAATTTTTCTGATAATCCATGTGAAAGTTATGCCCTGGTCAATTTCAGTTGACTTTTTCAACTGTCCAAAAATAGAAACTTTTGCATCTTGATGATTTTTGAGCCAAATTTTGAGAATCATGATCAAGCCTTGATCAAATGATGTTTGTGGCTTCAAAATGATATGTTGACCAAAAATTTGAACTTTTGACTGTCAAATGACCATTTTGCCCCTACAGTTGACTGTAGTGCAATTAGGGTTTTGACTGTGCAATTTTATGCTGAAAGTCTTGAAACTTGATATGAGGACACTTGACCATATTTATAAGCATGTGAGACTTGATTGGGCCCTTGAAAACTTCATCTTCTTGATCAGAACACAAACCCTAATTTTGACTGCTTTGGAGGCTCACACACTGTGCAACCCTTGGGGATTTTTGAAGCATGGCTTGGCAATTTCTTGAAGAATATGGGAGGGCAAATTTTGGGGTACAACAGTTGCCCCTGTTCAATCTTCTTAGACCTGAGGATGCAGATTGGCTGACGTGCCTTTCGTAATCCGAGGGTGGAAGATGATTGAACACTAAAGTGCCCAGAAATTTGCGCTCACATAGTAGCAGTGATGATAGAATGGGCTTATGGATGCCATTTGGGGATTGATGAATAAGGTGATGGGCTTATAGATTCCATCTGGATGTTGATCGCGTCAGAGATTCCTTAGCGAGAACCTGCATACCTGCAAAAGAAAAATGAGTACCTGACACGTTGCAGGAGCTGGTTTTCAGATGCTCGGTATAGATGTGTCCTGACTGGTTACAGGAGCTGGGTCTGGAGCTTCAAATGATGATGAATGAACCAGGGATGGTTACTAACTTGCATGAACGGTAAGAGAACCTTGGGTGACTTTAACTTCAACAACGCTCGTTGAGAAAAACCTTGGGTGTCTTCTACTGGGATAAGAATCAGGGAGATCTTAGGGTCGATCTGACTGAACCAGAGAAGGCCTTTGACTGGATAAGCATCAGGAAAATCTTAGGGTCGATTTAACTGAACCGGTCTAGGTCTTGAAACATCTTCAACTGGATAAGCATCAGGGAGATCTTAGGGTCGATCTGACTGAACCAGAGAAGGCCTTTGACTGGATAAGCATCAGGAAAATCTTAGGGTCGATTTAACTGAACCGGTCTAGGTCTTGAAATATCTTCAACTGGATAAGCATCAGGGAGATCTTAGGGTCGATCTGACTGAACCAGAGAAGGCCTTTGACTGGATAAGCATCAGGAAAATCTTAGGGTCGATTTAACTGAACCGGACAAGGTCTTGAAATATCTTCAACTGGATAAGCATCAGGGAGATCTTAGGGTCGATCTGACTGAACCAGAGAAGGCCTTTGACTGGATAAGCATCAGGAAAATCTTAGGGTCGATTTAACTGAACCGGTCTAGGTCTTGAAATATCTTCAACTGGATAAGCATCAGGGAGATCTTAGGGTCGATCTGACTGAACCAGAGAAGGCCTTTGACTGGATAAGCATCAGGAAAATCTTAGGGTCGATTTAACTGAACCGGTCTAGGTCTTGAAATATCTTCAACTGGATAAGCATCAGGGAGATCTTAGGGTCGATCTGACTGAACCAGAGAAGGCCTTTGACTGGATAAGCATCAGGAAAATCTTAGGGTCGATTTAACTGAACCGGTCTAGGTCTTGAAATATCTTCAACTGGATAAGCATCAGGGAGATCTTAGGGTCGATCTGACTGAACCAGAGAAGGCCTTTGACTGGATAAGCATCAGGAAAATCTTAGGGTCGATTTAACTGAACCGGTCTAGGTCTTGAAATATCTTCAACTGGATAAGCATCAGGGAGATCTTAGGGTCGATCTGACTGAACCAGAGAAGGCCTTTGACTGGATAAGCATCAGGAAAATCTTAGGGTCGATTTAACTGAACCGGTCTAGGTCTTGAAATATCTTCAACTGGATAAGCATCAGGGAGATCTTAGGGTCGATCTGACTGAACCAGAGAAGGCCTTTGACTGGATAAGCATCAGGAAAATCAGGGTCGATTTAACTGAACCGGTCTAGGTCTTGAAATATCTTCAACTGGATAAGCATCAGGGAGATCTTAGGGTCGATCTGACTGAACCAGAGAAGGCCTTTGACTGGATAAGCATCAGGAAAATCTTAGGGTCGATTTAACTGAACCGGTCTAGGTCTTGAAATATCTTCAACTGGATAAGCATCAGGGAGATCTTAGGGTCGATCTGACTGAACCAGAGAAGGCCTTTGACTGGATAAGCATCAGGAAAATCTTAGGGTCGATTTAATTGAACCGGTCTAGGTCTTGAAATATCTTCAACTGGATAAGCATCAGGGAGATCTTAGGGTCGATCTGACTGAACCAGAGAAGGCCTTTGACTGGATAAGCATCAGGAAAATCTTAGAGTCGATTTAACTGAACCGGTCTAGGTCTTGAAATATCTTCAACTGGATAAGTATCAGGGAGATCTTAGGGTCGATCTGACTGAACCAGAGAAGGCCTTTGACTGGATAAGCATCAGGAAAATCTTAGAGTCGATTTAACTGAACCGGTCTAGGTCTTGAAATGTAGCTTGAGAACTTTAACTGGATCTTTCCTGAAATGTAAAGGTCAGCCATATGCAATGCATGATATGGATCAAGCAATGATGTTCTCAACATAAATGAGATTGTAAGGTATGATGCGTTTATGCATGTATCATGATGTATGTGATGTTTAGGAATGTATGTTTTTGTCTAGGAAAGTAAATCCTTGACGGGTGCCGGTAAGTCATATCCTGGGCTGATGTTGAAGAATAGATTTCGCTTCCGCTGGGGATGATATTTGCAAGAATACCGGTAGGAGAAGATGACTCCGTTGCGGAATAAACTTGGCAAATGGAGGATTTTGCGGGGAAGAAAAAGATACTCTAGCGACCATGCTGGGAAGCAATACTCTGTGGGGAGAGAGATGCCTTGCTGAATTGTTGAGAGTTACTTGCTGGGGATACCCTTGTTGTATTGGAAGTATTGATAGACTTCACTGGGGATAAGAAGGCTTCGTTGACGACGCTCTTTCCGTGGCTTTTGGCTGAGGATAACCCAGTTATATCCTATTGAGGAAACAACTCTTTAAATCAAGCCTGACGACGCGTTCGTGCTCTGCGAGGGTAAACTTCCAGAATCTACTGGGGATAAGCTTACTGCTTGGGGATATAAATTCCACTTTCCTGGAGAAACTGGATTGGATTCTTCTGGGGAAGTTTTGAGATGTATCGGGGGAAATGACACCACTGAATGTTTGATATACCGCCGGGGAACAATCTTTAGACCAAGACTGCCGGGGATGCTTGTTAAGAATATATGCTGCTGGGGAAGGTTGAGATCTGCGGGAGGATACCCAACTTCTTTAAGGTTGATAACTGCCTTGTTTGAGGAGAGTATACTGCTTGCTGGCTCACTCTCTGGGGAATTAAGATATTTGGTTATGTTCTTTAGCTGAACTCACCTTGATACCTTGGTGGACAGAGTGATCAGATTGTTTGGACAACTCATCATTGCCCCTGTTTCTGAGGTGGGAGAGGAAGACCTGTGAGGTGTTGATAGTTGTTGATGGACCACCCTTCTTCTGGTAGGCAGGTGACAAGATGACAGGACATAGTCGTACGCTTTGATCCCTAACTTTTGCCTGGACCGCCCTTTCGGGTTTTCAGTCCACCGGGATACCCATTTTTGCCCAAGCCGCCTTTTCAGGTTTTCGACTTGCTGGGTGTACAGATTGTTTCATTTCATCCCTTATTTTTGCCCGAACCCTTTTGGTTCGCCGGGAAGCCCTTATTTTTGCCTAGGTGTGTCAACCTAGCGGGTCTTTGATTTTGCGTAGTATTTTTTGACTATGTCCACGCTCTTAGAATGCAGGTAGGTGCCCCTGGCTGCTTGTGTTGCCATATTACCCGAAGGTGTCTGATCGTGCAAGATTCGTTGCTGGAGTGCCCCAAGTGACTCAGGCAGAGATTTGCCCCAGGCTTTTTGGCCTTTTGAGAGATTCTCTGGATCTTGACTTAACTGCCCCAGATAATGGACCATGATCATGTCTGCCCCTGGATTGGAGTTACTTCTGTTCATTAGGCATTCCTCGTGCGAATTTCCCTGCTGCTCAAACAAAAAGTCATATGCGAACAAAGTTATGTTAAAAACGCAAAGCCTATGTCTGTCTTGAAGATTTTGAAAATGCATTCTTTTTTCATAAAACAAATGAATGTTTGTAAAACGTGATGTCAACTCTGTATTTACCGTAGGCCTTAAGGAGTCAGGATACCTTTCGTACAGTATACTTTCGAACTAACCCATGCTTCAGCTAGGACTTTTAAGGGTTATAACGTGGCCTGGTTCACGGTTTAAGAAACAAAGGATAAAGGCTCAAATTATTTGTACCCACCCGCTCTTCGTGATGTTCTCCAAACCTAAACTCAGTTGATCGTGCGTTAGACCTTGCTTGAGTCTTTGCTTTGATGTTCCAATAATGGTTCAGATGTTGATGATTTCTTTTGAATAGGCAGTCATTTTTTTTTATTGAGGGTTTGTGAGACCTCTTTCTTGATTTTTGTTATCCCTTTCTTTTTGCCTGAACTGTTTCCTTTTTTGGAATCACAGTCAGCGGGATGCCCCAGTTTTGTAAGTCTCCTTCATGGGTTTTGACTTATTGGGTTTTTTGATTTTGGTAATGACTGCCTGTCTTTATGATTGCTCGGAACCATCACTGTCTTTTATTTTTGGAAAGACTCATTTGGTGCCATTCATTGTGCACTTGGATCAACTGAGAAGCCTACCCTGCCCCAGGTTATGATTAAGGGTTTCAATTTTCGAAAATAAAACTCCTACTTCTTTGGCTCAGATGGGTTGACGAGGGATTATCTTCCTTATAACTCCGGTGTTTAGGATTTGAAACAATGCCTGTACCTCATTAGCGGGGTCTGTTCAAAAGTATACTGTAAAGATAGCGATATCGTTTTCGTCATCCTCCCTCAAGAGGCTTAGAACTATTGATTGAGAGTTGACATCAGAAAAAATATGAAAATAATTTACGTATAGTGAATACGAATATATTGATTCAAAATAGACATAAGCGATGCATTAATGAAATAATAATGTTTAACATGAATAAATGTTTGAACAGAAGAAAATTGCAACTTGAACATTCAAATGAACAAAAATTTCCTAATTTGAACTAGTCATCTCAAGTGGAAGATTCTTAGCAGAAGATTTTTATTTGGCCACCCGGCATGAACTCCAACACCCTTCCGTCGATCAAGTCCTGGATCTTGTTCTTCAAGCTCCAACAGTCGTCGGTGTCATGTCCAGGACTGTCAGAATGGTAGGCACATTTTTCATCAGGGTTGTAAGTGGGAGCAGAGGTGTCGGGATTCTGGGGAGGACCCTTTAAGGTAATCAGATTGACCTCCAACAAGCGTTTCAGCATTAGAGATGATGGTATACCAGTCTCAGAGAAATGTCTTCCAGGTGTATATCGCTTACGCCGATTACCCCGTTGATGCTGAGTTTGTGAAGTAGTAACAACTTGGGGAGGTCCATTCTTCAGCATACCAGACTGTTGTCCTCTTGGTAGCTGATCAAAGACTTGGTCCTTGACTTGGACTGGTAGCTTCATGTTGGATTTGCCTTGGTGGAGTTGACTGATTATGGTCCCCAGCTCTCCTTGCTTCTGAGTTAAACCTTGAATGAGGGCCCTTTGCCCCAGCATCTGGGTTTTCAATGTGTCTACTTCAGCTTGTAGACATTTCAGCTGTTCGTCCTTGTCATCTTCGGGACTTTTTCTGATCAGATTCCCCATGAGGAGGGTCCTCAGCTCTTCTTGCCCCTTGGATAGACCTAGGAAGATTTCCCTGAACTGAGTCTCTTGAGCCTGAAGACCCTGGTTATCTGGTTGGAAGGCCATTGCTGAAATAAACAGCGAGAAAGGTAAGTGACCTGCAAAAGGGGTACATGTAATGCAATGATGGGTATGACATGCATGCAATGATTTCAAGGACCTCGCGGGGTAGACAAAAAAATTTGTTAGAATTTGAAAACCGGTAACTTGATTGAAGGTACTCCATACTTGTTGAGAGTCCTTCTTCCAGTGTCAAAGGCTCACCATATCCAGTGGGTCATAGCCCCTGACTTTAGTCATCACATCTGGTTTTGATTTCCAAACAACCTTGGTTGGGGGAACCTTCTTCAAGAGTCAGAGCTCACCATATCAAGTGGGTCATAGCCTCTGACAACTTCGGCTAGAGGAAAATAAATCCTCTTTGCCCCTTGCTGGGATATTTGATTCATCATGGCCTGCATCACAAGCCCTTGAGATCCTTGAAATGGGTTAGGATGTATGCAATGGTATGATGTCATGCTATGCATGGGGTGATGTAGGTAAACCATGTTATGAGTCCCAATTAAGGACTATAAACAAACCCTGCAAGAAATTCAGTATACTTTGTTATGAGTCCCAATTAAGGACTATAAACAAAACCTGCAAGAGATCTAGCAAACCCTGTTATGAGTCCCAGTTAAGGACTATAAACAAAACCTGCAAGACTTAGTAACCCTGTTATGAGTCCCTATTAAGGACTATAAACAAAACCTGCAAGAAACTCGGTAAACCTTGTTATGAGTCCCAATTAAGGACTATAAACAAAACCTGCAAGACTTAGTAACCCTGTTATGAGTCCCTATTAAGGACTATAAACAAAACCTGCAAGAAACTCGGTAAACCTTGTTATGAGTCCCAATTAAGGACTATAAACAAAACCTGCAAGAAACTCAGGGGTCAGATAATAAGCATGCAAGTAGTTCAAGTATGAAGGCACACAAGTCACACAAGTGAAGCCCTTAGAGTTTAGGCCAGCATGAGGTCTAGGTATTACCCTCTTGAAGTTGGTGAGTTCAACCTGTCCTATCAAAGTAATCGGGTTCTTAGAGGATCCCAATATCATTGACTACCCTCAATCGGTCATAACTCCAGCATCGCAATCTTTTCTTGCGGCCAGAACCATCACGAGAGTTTAGCCTCAATGGGCGTAGTATACTGCTACTGTTCTAATGGCCAAGTTGTGTCATTTAAGGTTCTAAGGTCTGTTGGTGCTTAATGACTCCTTGGAAGACCCATATTCTCCCCGTTTCAACACGAGGGATATCGGTACAGACCAAGGCGCCACACCAACGTAGCCACTGCTTCACCCATGTCGGTATACGCCGGACAGGTCCCTCACAGCTTATGCTACCTAAACAGGGTATCCCCAGATCCGGGTTAGGATCTATGTAACTCCCATGCAACCCACAAATTTAAAGCAGACAAGTCAATACAATTGAAAACACAGTTATGAACTAACCCTAAGGTACACCTCACTTTAAAAGTAGTCCCCAGCAGAGTCGCCAGTTCTGTGATCGGTGGATCTGGAACTGACTATTTTAAAGCTGGTTTCGCGAAATGTCGCGGTAAGCAAGAGTCACCACCGTCTTTTATTTTCTCCAAATGGAAAGGACAAAAGCACAGAAAAATTCCTTATGAGATTAATTCTCGGTTCGGGAGGTAGATTTATAGAAAGGGAAGGTGTTAGCACCCTTTCTATCCATGGTTATCCATGGGCTCTTAGATACTTGCTCATTGTGTTTTCAAGATGTTTGTTTGCTTTTCAAAGTGTGAGTGGGTATGAAAAAGTTTCGTTTAAAGTTTCAGATCGACTCTTGTATCAGTCCTCAAGAGTGTTTGAAAAGTTGTTTTGAAAGCTTTTTGAAAAGTGTAAGGTGTGAAAAGTATTTTGTTTGTTTTTTGTTTGAAAAGAGCAAGTATCTATGAGAATCTACCTACCCTAAGGAATTCTTCTGTGTAAGTGTCCTTAAAGTAGTGCCATCCCACCATTGAGAGGTAGGTAGCATCACCGTTGGAGGTGTTCGGGTCAATTCGAGTTTGTAGGGACTTGGTGATCACCGGAGCAATGGGAAGACACCTTAGAAGCTACCCTCATGCCAGGTTCCCGGATCATGAGGACTTACTAAGACATCCTCTACTCGACGATCACCTTTCGAGGGGCAAGGCAACAGTGAAGCGTACCCTAGGGGTGGTGTGTGAATTGTGTGTCATTTTCAGTTTATTGTTTGTCTTGTCATGCATTGGTGATCTACGTTTCGATTTTATTTTTGGGCATTCATTCTTTCATGTTATTGTTTAGCAGTTAAAAGTGCGGGAATTTAAAGTGCGGAAAAGATAAAGGGTCCTACGCTATTACAAAGGCGCGGGTCTACAACGCCAAATTAATCCAGACCCGATTTAAAATAAAGTGCAGAAAATAAATATCTAATAGCTATTACATGGCTTTGGAGCAATTACATTATATTTACAACAGAAATAAATAAAACGCGCGAAAAAAAGGAAAATATGATCGAATGCGAGGGCGTTGGACCCTTTAAGGAATTAAAATAAAATTAATAGAATAATTAAATTAAATAAAAAGAAAGAACTTGTTTTTTATGTTTTTTTTTATATTTATGACATTAAATTAATTAAAAGTCAAATGATTAATTCTAATTCTAATTGTTTTTAATTTATTAAAGAAAATGCATTAAAGTTAAAACCTAGAATTAAAACTAAATTAATTATAAATTTTATTTACAAAGTTAATGGTTAATGATACTTATAATAAAAATATTTAATTAATTAAAAAAAGGTAAAAAGTGTTAAAGATCTATTTTTTATTATTTTTGGTTTATTGTGAAATAGAATTAAATTATAACCTAAAATTAAATCTAAATTAATTAAGGGATTTATTTACAAAATTAATACTAAAATAAAATTATTATTTATTTTTTGTCTTTTCTGATTTTTTTGTGTTTTTGATTTTATGTTGATTAAAAAAAAGAAATAAAAATAGTCAAAATAAGTATAAGAAAAACGACGGAAACAGGCAGCAAATAAAAAAAGCATAATTCTGGAGGCCTGGGAAGCTTCGATCCAGAGAAGGTGTCTCCTTCGATCTGGGATGCTATACCTGCAAAAGTATGTTAGCAAAATAAACTCAGGGCCTGGTATCGAACCCCAGGCCCTTCGATCCTGCGTGCGCTGAGTCTTTTCAGGATAAATCTGCAGCAAATGTTAGCAAACGAAGAACATGACCTGGGGCCAAACCCAGGCCCTTTGATCCTGTCTAGGATAGTAAATTGAAGGTAACAACAAGCACGAATGTGTAATGCAAATACAAGGTTGGACAGTTTACCCTCTCTTACCAGTAGATTGGACCTTCGATTTGGGCGCTTCCTGAATGTAGGCACCTTCGATCTGGGCTTCTGGGCTTGGCTACTTTTGCTGAAGGGTGGCTTTGCTTGGAAAATTCTGGCAACCTTTGATGGATTTTGTGGGCAGCCTCTCTCCAATGTTTCTTTCGTTCTCCTGTTGTGTGTTTTTTCGTCTATTGTAATGTGCCACTGGCCCTTGTATTTATAGGAGTGTGAGGGTCTTGTAACGGTAAGAGACAGCCATTTAACCAGGCCTTTAATGCCATGAGACAAGAATCAGACACATTAAAAGTTTTCCTTTTTTGAAATATGCATGTCTCTTGAATGAAACTGGACACTTTCACTTGTACATGTCTTATGCAATGTGTATGAATGAAAATTATGGCCAATAATGCCTTGCATTGATGTTTAGGATTTGGCATAAACCACCATTATCACACTTTCCACTTTTGATTCAAATTTGAATTTTTGCCTTGTTTAAGCCTTAGCACGAAAAATGGTAGGCACATAATGATGCTTCAAGGTTAATCAAAGCAAAATATCCCTTTAAATTAATTTTTTTGAATTTCTTTTGATTTTAAAAGATTTAAAATTAATTAAATCCAATAAAATCAATAAAAATGAAAAAATTAATAAAAAAATCTGAAATAAAAGATGGGACACGTGGGAAGCATGGACAAGTCAATTCAAGTGGAAAAAGTGGGCCCCTTTTGTCAAAAATGGGATTTCAAGGATAAATGATTTTGGCCATTTCACAAAAATTTCCCAACTTCTCCAATGCATAACTTGCTCAATTTTTAAGCTTTGCTCATGTTCTTGGACATTTTAGAAAGGTCTTTGAGTCCTCTAACCAATGCCTTTGGTCCCATGTCATTTTGATTTACCAATATCAAGTTATGGCCTTTGACTTAAAGTCCCTTTTTGTTGACTTTTGAAAATGACCTATAATGTTGAAATTGATAACTTTTTGTGAGAGCATTTCTTGGACTTGAAGTATTAATATGAGTTGTAGGAAATGCCCTCCCCTTCAAAATGAGCCTTGGATGGAATTTTTCTGATAATCCATGTGAAAGTTATGCCCTGGTCAATTTCAGTTGACTTTTTCAAATGTCCAAAAATAGAAACTTTTGCATCTTGATGATTTTTGAGCCAAATTTTGAGAATCATGATCAAGCCTTGATCAAATGATGTTTGTGGCTTCAAAATGATATGTTGACCAAAAATTTGAACTTTTGACTGTCAAATGACCATTTTGCCCCTACAGTTGACTGTAGTGCAATTAGGGTTTTGACTGTGCAATTTTATGCTGAAAGTCTTGAAACTTGATATGAGGACACTTGACCATATTTATAAGCATGTGAGACTTGATTGGGCCCTTGAAAACTTCATCTTCTTGATCAGAACACAAACCCTAATTTTGATTGCTTTGGAGGCTCATACACTGTGCAACCCTTGGGGATTTTTGAAGCATGGCTTGGCAATTTCTTGAAGAATATGGGAGAGCAAATTTTGGGGTACAACAGTAAGTATCATAGCACTGTCGAAAAATATCTTCTTGATTACAAATGGCCCTTCGTAGGTGGGAGTCCATTTTCCCCTGGGATCACCTTGTGGTAGGATGATGAGCTTTATCACTAAGTCATCAGCCTGATATACCCGATGTTTGACCTTTTTGTTGAAAGCTTTATTATACGCTTCCGGTACATATGACCATGACACACAGCCACAAGCCTTTTCTCGTCAATCTTATTTATCTGGTCCAACCAAGTCTTAATCCATTCGTCTTCGTCTAAATCGGCGTCTTTCATAATCCTTAGAGAAGGAATCTGAACTTCGACTGGTAGGACAACTTCTATGTTGTAGACTAGGGAGAATGGGGTTGCCCTATTTGATGTGCGTACTGAAGTGTGATAGCCATGAAGAGTAAATGGTAACATCCCATGCCAGTCTTTGTAGGTCACAACCATTTTCTGCACAATCTTATTGATGTTCTTATTGGCGGCTTCCACTGCGTCATTCATCTCCGGTCGATACAGAGAGGAATTGTAGTGCTTGATCTTGAACTGTGTGTAGGGTTCCATGATCATAGTGTTGTTGAGATTGGTACCATTGTCCGTGATAATCCTACTGGGGATGTTATAGCGATAGATGAGGTTATGGTTAATGAAACGGGCAACCACATTCTTGGTAACTGAGGCAAAGGTTACCGCTTCAACCCACTTTGTAAAGTAATCAATAGCGACTATGATGAAGCATTGTCCTTTAGAAGCGATAGGTTTGATTTCTCCAATCATATCAATGCCCCACATTGCAAACGGCCAAAGAGAAGTCAAGATATTCAGAGGAACTGGAGGCACATGTACTTTGTCAGTATATATTTGGCATTTGTGACAAGTTCTGGAGTGGTGATGGCAATCAATTTCAATAGTCGACCAGTAGTAACCCGCTCTCAGAATCTTCTTATCCATACTATATCCACTGGAGTGAGTATCAAAGACACCTTCGTGTAAATCTTCCTTGATTTTCTCAGCTTCTTTCTTGTCCATACAACAAAGTAGAGTCAAATCATGGTTGCGCTTGTACAGAATTCCATTGCTCAGGAAGAACTTAGCAGAGAACCTCTGTAGGAGTTTATTATCATTGATAGGTGCTACTTCAGGGTACTCTTGAGCTTCGAGATACCTCCTTACTACATGAAACCAAGGCCTCTCCTCTACTCCGTTGGTGTCAACTTCATAGCAATATGTCAGTTCGTCCAGTCTTTCAATTGTAATTCGAGGAGCTTCGTTGTCCCATATGACTTTGAACATAGATGACATGGTAGCTAATGAGTTTTCTAGCTGGTTCTATTCTCGAAAAATATGTTCAAAAGTGTTATCCTCGAAGTATGGAATTAAGGTCATCATATGCTCCTTATAAAGAATAAGATTTAGGTGTTTCATATCTCATTCTTCTTTTATCTAACTGATTACCAGGGCTGACTTCCCATACACATCTAAAAACTTGATTCTCATATCAATAGCAGCATTGATACCCATGATGCACGTTTCGTATTTGGCCATGTTGTTGGTACAGTCAAAGCATAATCTTGTAGTGAAGGGCATATGTGCACTTTTGGAAGAGATAATCACATCACCGATTTCGTTTCCAAGTGCGTTAGAAGCTCCGTCAAAAGCCATAGTCCATCGGGATCCTGGATCGGGTCCATCATACTGTCCAGGTTCTTCACAATCCTGTAACTAGCATAATGTTCTCATCTGGTAACTCAAAATTCATAGATTGGTAGTCGTCAACGGCTTGATAAGACAAATGGTCTGCCAGTACACTTCCTTTGATTGCTTTCTGAGTGGTGTACTGAATGTAATATTTTGTTAAGACATTTTGCCATCTAGATATTCTTTCGGAGAGAGCGGGCTTCTCGAAGAAGTATTTTATGGGATCCATTTTAGATATCAACAAAGTAGTATGAGTCAACATATACTGTCTTAGTCGGCGAGCAGCCCATGCCAAACCACAACAAGTTTTCTCGAGCAGTGATATCTTGTTTCATAGTCAATAAACTTTTTGCTAAGGTAGTATATTGCATGTTCTTTTTGACCAGACTCATCATGTAGGCCCAATACACACCCCATTGAGTTCTCTAACACTGTTAGGTACATGATTAGAGGTCTTCCTTCAAATGGTGGCATCAGAATTGGAGGTTCTTATAGGTACTCCTTGATTTTGTCAAAGGCGATCTGGCAATCTTTGTTCCATTTCACTACTTAATCTTTCTTCAATAACTTGAAAATCGGCTCACAAGTAGCAGTCAAATGAGAAATAAATTTAGCAATATAATTTAGTCGTTCTAAGAAACCTCTGGCCTCCTTCTCAGTACGGGGAGCGGGCATTTCTTGAATGGATTTGACTTTGGTGGGGTCAACTTTAATACCTTTACCACTAACGAAGAAATCCATGAGTTTACCGGATCTCACTCCAAAGGTGCACTTGTTCGGATTCAACCTCAACTTGTACTTCTTCATTCTCTCAATCAACTTGTATAGATGGTCAAGATGTTCTACTTCAGTCTTAGGTCTGGCTATCATGTCGTCGATGTAGACCTCATTCTCGTGATGAATCATGTCATGGAACAGAGCTACCATGGCCCACTGATATGTTGCACCGACGTTCTTCAAACCAAAAGGCATAACTTTGTAACATAAAGTGCCTCAATGTATGACGAAGGTAGTTTTCTCCATGTCTTCAGGTGCCATCTTGATCTGATTATAATCCAAGAAACCATCCATGAAGGAGAATACTTTGTGTTGAGCGGTGTTATCAACCAGAACATCAATATGTGGAAGTGTGAAGTCATCTTTAGGGCTCGCCCTATTCAGATCCATGTAGTCCACACACATATGCACTTTTCCTTCTTTCTTTGATACTGGCACCACATTTGCCACCCATTGAGGTTATGATGTAACAACTAAGAAACCTGCGTTGAATTTCTTCATAACCTCATCCTTGATCTTTTCGGACATCTCGGGACGCATACGACGAACCTTCTGCTTTATTGGAGAATAACCCTCTTTCATTGGAAGACGGTGAACCACAATATCAGAATCAAACCCTGGCATGTCTTCATATGACAAAGCAAAGATCTCAACATAGTCATGCAACATTTGAATTAAACTGTTTTTAACATTATTCTCCAAGTTGGCACCTATCTTGACTTCTTTCATGTCTGCTTCAGTACCCAAAGTTATGACTTCGACTGGCTCTTCATGCGGTTATATAGCACATGTATTTCACAATCTTCCTCACCTTCGTCCTCGGCTTGGTAGATCAGATTTTCAAAGTCATAAGTGGAAATAGTAAAATTATTATCAACGGGATCTAGAGTGGATGTGGATCTGCAATTTGTGATGTGGGTGTGTGTAAGAACACATAGCTATTTGAAAGTGATACAAATAAAAGAAAGACAAAGAGCACAAAATTTGAATGCAAAACATACAATGAATTATTAAATGATGTGTTTATGAAATGACAACCCTAACAAATGGACCGTTTTTCCTCGGGTAAGGCACAAGGCTTAAAGTTATTATTTTAAAAGATTACATAACCGAACTTGAAAGCAAAAAACAAAAAATAGCAATTAATCCTAACTAAAGGAGATTGAGATAAGGTATTCAATCTTCTAGTTGTTGAGCTCGTTGCCGATGGTAGGAAAGATCCAGTTGTCAAGATTGTAGTCACTATTAGCATCTTCTATAGCATTGACTCCATTGTTGCTGACGCTGAATGGTGGTCTTCCAGCATGAGAACGACGAGAAGTCCTATGAGCCTCTACAGTGAAACCCAAACCAAATGTTTCAAATTTGTATGGAATGTTAGGAAGCTGACCCCAAGTAGTGCAACCACCTTCTTCTACTACAACTCTATCATCCTTCAAAGAAGCCATTATGGCTGGTGCTCTGGTAGGCTTGGGAATAACAGAGACGTCTTCAGTAGCGGTATGAGGGATAACTTCAAAAGTATAGCAGAGAGTCTCTATAAATTCTCTGTCTATCTCAACATACCTGAATGAATTCAAATGACTCACCAAATACTCTTCTTCACCACAAACAGTCACAACCTTTCCTTTCACAGGATACTTCAGCTTCTGATGCAGGGTTATAGTGACAGCATCTGCCCCATGAATCTAAGAGCATTCGAGTTAACAAGAGTAAGTTGGTCGAATATCCATCACATAGAAGGTAGATTCAAAGAACTGTGAACCTACCTTGATCGAAAGATCCACTTCTCCGTGTACCATCCTCTTCGAACCGTTAAAGGCTCTCACCACAATATCATTAGGTTTCAGTACAACTCCCTCACAGTCAAGCCTATCTAGGGCACACTTCGGTAGAACATTTAACGGGGAACTAGTATTAATCAACACATGAGCCAAAGTAGTACCCCTGCATTCAATCGAGACGTACAGGGCCTTATTGTGAATTCTTCCTTCTGGAGTCAAGTCAGTATCAGAAAAACCTAACACATTATCCGTTATTAGACTAGCAACATAACTTCCAAATTGATCGGAAAAAATTTCTTATGGCACATGGGCGGACTTTAAGACCTTCACCAAGGCCTATGCATGGGCTTCGCAACACAATAACAGGGATAACATGGAGATCTTAGATGGGGTCTGCCCTAGCTGTTCAACAATCTTGTAATCACTCTTGCGGATAATCTTTAATATATCCTCCAACTCTTGCCTGGAGGTATCTTCAGTGGTAATTTACTTAGGTGCCTCCATCTGGGAAGGCTCTTTCAGTTGCTCTTTGACCTGAGTCTCAGTAACTGACTCGGTAGCAGTAACTCGAACTGGTGTATCAGCAGTTTTCAGAGAGATTTTCAGAGAGAAAACCCTTCCGCTTCTAGTAACCTTACTGGTCCCAACAATATTTTCAATGTTGGAATCAGTAGCTTCAATATATTCATTGTCAGTAGTTAATAACTCTTGTTTGACGCCATGGTAGTAGACGTCGACTCCATAGTTCCAAGGGATAGCTTTATCCGAAGAATATGGAATAGGTCCAGGTGGTGTGATGATTAAAGGAGCAACTTTGGGTTTGCCAGTGATCCTTACAGAACCTTTGGAAGTGATCCTGATAGGAGTGCCAAATATTACAAATACCTCTTCCAGCTCTAAGTCTTACAATAAATTCTCAACAGATGAAATCTTCTCAACCAGAATTAGGTGATTATCCAATAGGCGTTGAATACCTTTTTCCATCAATTTGCAGCCATTGGGTTGGGTTACACAGCAGTAACATCTTTCAATACAACCCGGAAACAAACCGGACTGCAACATATTCTTCTTGATAATTGAGAGGGGAGTAGCCAACTCACTTACAGTAGAAACATAAATAATATCATCAATGGCACTTATACCTTTGTCATGCTTCGACATTGGTGCAGTAATTACATTGGGAGTCTCAGGAGGATCGAAATCAATCTCTTTGTTGTCAATCATGTCTTGAATTTTATTCTCCAAGGCCTAGTAGCTATTGGTGTCATGTTCGGGACTACTGGAATGGTAGACACACTTCACATTAGGATTATAACAAGGAGATGAGGTGTTGGGATTCTGAGGAGGATCCCATAGTGTAATCAGATCTGCTTTCAAAAGATGTTGCAATACCTGAGACAGTGGCATGCTGATCTTAGTAAAATGTCTTCTTGGTGTATCTGTCCTACGCTGATTGCCCTGTTGTTGTTGTTGCACAAACACAAGATTATAAATTAGCACAACTCCCAGAGATTGGTGGTGATAATTTCTAGTACGATCCTTCTGCCAATAAACAGCATTAGTTTCCTTCTTACCGTTGAATGTCTTCTTTACAGCACTCGGAGACGCAACCACTTAAATCTTTCAACTCTTGATACCACTTTCAACATGTTCCCCTGTTAGTATCAACTCGGTAAAACCAGATGAAGAACTTTCGATTAAATGATTGAAGAAAGGTCCTGTCAGAGTTCCCATGAACATATCAATCATCTCCCTATCAGAAAAAGGAGGTTGCACTCTTCCAACTAAAGTTCTACACTTTTGTGCATACTCCTTAAAACCTTCATGAGAACCCATAGTCATATTTTGTAATTGCACGTGAGTCGGTGCAAGGTTAGCATTATATTGATACTGCTTGTAAAAAGCAGCAGCCAGATCTTCCCAAGTATGTATATTAGTTCCTTCCAGCTGATAGAACCATTCCAGTTGTGTCCCAAATAAGCTCTCTTGAAAGAAGTGAACCAATAACTTTCTGTCAGTAGTATGGGATTGGATCTTCCGAACGTAAGACCTTAGGTGAAGCTTAATACAAGAAATACCATCATATTTGGCAAAGACGGAGACCTTGAACTTGTGAGGGATAACAACCCCCAAGATAAGACCCAACTCAAGCACTCTCTGGATCTCCATAACATTTAGACAATCTTCCATCTATTTGTATATGTCGTCAGCGGGAGGATATTGTTCAGCAGAATAGTCTTCTTCATCAGAAATTCCAGAACCAATGTTGCTACCTCTTTCAGCCTTCATACTCTTGTCTTCTTCACCCTGATTGTCATCTTCATAAGAGGAAATAACAAAGTTTTGAGCTTGTTTGAGAGGACCTTTGAACCTTCTTTCCATGTTAAGGATGACTGGCTTTCTAGTCTTCTTATTTTTTCATTTTGTGATGAGAGTCTTCAACTCGTCTTATCCTTTAGCTAAGTCCAGGAACATTTGCTGAAACTGAGCGTTCTGGGCTTGAAGTTCCTTCACAATCTAATCTAGAGCCATCTTTTACTGAAATAAATAGCAAGAAGATGAAAAAACCTATCATTGAAACCTGTTATATGATGATGTGCATGATACGTAGATGCAATATTTTCAAGGATCTCGCGGGATAAACAAAAAGAAATGTTAGAAGTTGAGTCTGGCTGTAGATTTTACTAAAGAACTTTGCATCGTTGAACGCCCTTCTATGAGAATCAAGTTCACAATGTCCAATGGGTCCTAGCCTTTGACTCAAGATAATGTACTTCGGTCTTTGGACTACACCAAAGCCGACCACCTCACTACCTTCTAATGGATAAGATGGAACAATTAAGGTTCTAAAAGTCAGTTAGTGCTTATGATACCACACGGCAGCCCAATATTCTCCTCGACTAACTCAAGGGATACCAGCACAAACGAATGTGTCGCACTAACATAGCCATCACTTCAACCATATCGGTCTATGCTGTACAGTTTCAATGATCTATAACTACTTACCTAAAATGTCCCCAGATCCGGGTATAGGATCTTTCCAAGAAAAGTAAACTCGAACAACCCAATAAAGATAAAGCAGACAAATCAAGCAAAGCAAATAAAGTGATGTAACTCTAAAGGTAACCCCTCTTTTTTGTAGTTCCCCAGTAGAGTCTCTAGTTCTATAATACAGTGGGAGAACTGACTTTATTTTGCGTTTGATCGCAAATGTTGCAAATAGCAAGAGTCACCACCGAATTTTCTTTTATCCGATAAGGAAAGGGTGAAAAGAACAGGAAAGACCTTGAGAATTTTGAGTTCGGGGGGTAGGTTATGAAAAGGGAAGGTGTTAGCACCCTTTTCATCTGTAGTTATCTACGGGCTCTTAATTGCTAGCTCACTTTGTTTTTACAATGCTTTGTGTCAGGTGTTTGAAAAATATTTTGAAAATGCCAATTGTAGGGCAATACTTTGTAATGACTCTCGTATCGTTAAGAGTGTATACAAAGTGTCTGTTTGAAAATAATTTTGAAGAAGTGTTTGTGTGAAATGTTTTTGTTTTGAAATGTTTATGAGCAAGCGATTACGAGCGTTTTACTTACTCAAGGTATTTCTTGTACTTTCCTTCTCCTTTAGATTGTTCTATCCTACCATTAGTTAGTAGGATTTGATTGTTGGAAGTCTCAGGAGAATGATTTGATCCTTAGTTTTGAGTGGGAACGGCTGCAAACAGGGTCTTGAGTTTGCCCTAGTTCTTGAATTTTTCGTGAGCTTTAGGGTTGCTCTTTGGAGGCAGCCTTCGTTCTCTTTTGATCTGATATTGTTGAATACATATAGAATAGTGTATTAGGTCAACAATTATAGAAGATATCTTTGTGTATTATGGTGAAAATATTTTCTTTCCAACTTGCATGAAAAGTTTCCTTTTTAAGCCAATCATGTCTTCACGATCTTACACGCCTTTGCTAGTTGTACACGAGCTCTTTGGGCTTCAAATCTGATCCAAAATCAAAGCCATGCGCCTAAGTCCATTTACTTGACATTTAATTAATTTATTTTAAATTAATAATAAATAAAAATCAAAATAATTAAAATAAAAAGATGAAGGGAGTGCATGAATAAAATTTGAGGTGTATATGGAGATAAAAATGAAAATTTAATTTAATTTTAATAAGAAAAAAAATGAATAGAAGATAATAAGATAAAGTAATAAAAAAATTTAAATAAAATAGTAGATATAAAAAATAAAAAATAAAAATAATGAGAAAAAAAGATAAAGAAAAAAGAAAAAAAAATTTTAAAAATGAATATAAAAGAAAGGTATAAATAAAAGAGAAAAAAAGATAAAATATTAAAAAGAAAAAAAAACAAGAATACAGAAATTTAATAGCTATAAAACTTCAACCAACAAAATTCATCTCAAAAGGTATCGCTCACACACAAAAAAAATAAATAAATAATATATATATATATATATATATATATATATATATATATATATATATATATATATATATATATATATATATATATATATATATATATATATATATATATATATATATATATATATATATATATATATATATATATATATATATATATATATATATATATGATTTAATAAAAAACCTTCTTCAAATATATGATATAATAAACGGAGAAAATTTATGTATAATTGTTTAAATGTGATTCTTATTATTTTTCAAATAAAACTATAACAAATATATAATTTATTCTTACACATATACAAATTATTTTTATTTTTACTCTTTAAATAATATTTAAATATATTTATCATATTTTCATAAAAAATAGTAAGAACTACATCTAAAATTTATACTTAAGTTTTGTCCTTAATATAATCTTCTTCAATATAATTTAGTTTAAAATATCTTTTTTTTCTAACACAATAATTACAAACTTTTGAAAAAACAAAAAAAAACAAAACAAACCTTTAAATAATTTTTGTAAGATAAAAAGAGATAAAATGTCTAATAAGAAAACAAGATATATTACTTAACAAATTTCTTTACAAAATAGCCAATTACTTGTAATAACTGTAATTTTAACTGATATTTAATTTTTTAAGCATATGATAAACTTTTATTGATATTTCAATTTTCTTGTGTTTGGTTTTCTTTTAAAAATCAAATGTATTTCTCTCTGTATATGGATATTTATTGTTATTATTGAATGATTGTCTTTCTAGTTTATTATTTTGTTATATTAAATTTTAGGCAAATGGGACACAGAGTTTTGACACCATAAGTAGATTTATAACTATATAACTAAGAAAAGAAAATATATCCAACTAATTTAAATTACTATTTTCTATTATATTAATTTACACTAATAAAAGGTAAAAAAATTAATTAAATAATATATCAATTTTTTCCATTCTAATCAACCACAATGTAACAAGTGGTTTCATTCCATTAATTTTTTTTATTTCAATTTCTCACTCATCCTTCTCTCCTCTTAATTTAAATTTTAAATCTTCTTCACATTTTCCCCATTATTTCTTACTTTAATTTTAATTTTTTCTCTCTTCATTTTTTATTTCCCTTTTTATTTTTTCTAAGTATACATAAAAAAGATCAAACACCTTTTCAAAACTCAAAATTTAGTCTCACAAGATAAATATAATTATTTTATAGTTCTTAAAAAATTATTTTTAAATGTAAAAAACAATTATTTATAATTATTAAAAAATCATAGTTATTAAAAAGTAATTTATAATTGTAAAATTAAAAATAATTTTATCGAATTGTTTAAGAAACTAACGAGTCGTTATGAGTACAATGTTTATTTTATTTTTAAATTATTATTTTTTTTAATGTCAAAATTTTATTTTTTTATTCTTTCTCCATCTCACGAGTCTTTTTCCTTTTTTTTTTGTATGATTATTTAATATATTTGAGTTTATATAATTGGATAATACTCATTAAAGATATACACAACTAATATTTCATCTCACGAATCACTATCAATACAATATATATTTTATTTTTTTATATACAATAGCATTTTTTTGAGAAACAAATTCTTTATTTCTAAATTTCTAAACTTTCTTTTTCTTTTTTTCTCCATCTCACGTGTCTTTTTTTATAATTATTTAATTGAATTCAGTTTACATGATCATTGTTTATTTTATAATTAAGTAACTTATTTTAAATCTACACGCATATCTAAATATATTTTATATTATATTAAATAAATTTATCTGTGCAAGCACACAAGTATTTATTAATAATTAAAAGAAAATTACAAATATTGAGGGTCCAAATAAAACTAGACCCACTGTAACAGAAAACTATACAACTCAAATGCATGATATAGAACATCTTAATTAAACATAGATCTTATTTCATAATTGAGAGAACTCAATCAAACACCACTTGCACAATCTGCATCAAATTAGCATCGGGGCACTAAACGGTGTTGCAAAAAAAGTTACATGTGTGAGATGAAGAGCACAAGACTAGTGTGTGAGAAATTGCTAATGAAAAGACGATAACGAATTGCAACATCTCAAATTCACTTGAAACCATTTCAAGCTATTTCCCATTTGAGACTATAAAACAAACTTTTTAGGTTTTTATACACAATTACGTAATAATCTAAAAATCATTTTTTTTCGAACTGAAACGAAGATGCACTTAATCATCTTGTCCTGTTAAATGAAATTTGTAATAGTAGATATAAAAACAGAATTTAAAAATGTTAAACCAACTATAAGAAGATAATATCTTAGGACATAAATAAAAGTTTTATTCATACATAATGATTGCATCACGATGCTAATTTACTCATAATCCAATTGGAGGTATAACATTAGTAGTAATATGATCTAAAGATGATGCATCAATACACCAACATCGCCCGTGATTACATTGCCCTTTTTTTCCAGGACATCCAGGTTGACAATCACTATCTGATTTACATGCTCCATCAAGTTCTCTTCCTTCTGATTTCTTACACAGATCTGCGTGCAAACAATTCATTGAAACTTAAGAAGAATAATGTATGTAAAAAGTGAATGAGTCAAAATTTAAATTTGTTTAAAGCTAAACATTGCTACAAAAAGCACAAACAATTTTTTCAATTTTATCATTAGTTTCAAACCTGATGTAAAGATGCAGAAAGCCAACAGGTATATCATTATGAAAGCATAAATCCTTGTAGAATCCATCTTTCACATATAACATATTATATTCTACATATATCTATTGTTTATATAGGCATATGGAGATAATTTATCTTTACCTTATTAATTTTTTAAATTTGATTTATTAAATTCAAAAACAACTTTTTAAAATCTAGAATATTAAAATATATATTTTTGTTGACCAATATAAAAAAATACCTTTAAAACAAACTGTAAAATTATATTCAATGTAAAGGATAAATAAATAATTAATTAATTAAAATTTAAATATAAACATATAACAGATTTAATTTATTTTTTTCTAAAAATATATCACTCTTTTAAAATATTAAGAAATGATAAAGAACATTTATTAGGGGAGGGTTGCTCAAATTCTTTTTATCAGATGAATACTAGATTATTGACCCGTGTCATACACAAATATTTTAGAATTGAAAATTATAATACTTATTAAAACTGATATTTAGTTTATTATTAACACATTAAACTATATTATTAGAGTTAACTTATAACAATTACATCTAGATATTTTATACTAATATTATTTTTCTTATATAATTTTATCTTTTAGTTAAAATAAAATTCGAATCATTCATAATTTAGTTAATATAATAACACAAAAATTTAAAACTAATTTTAAGAATTTATTTGATAAAAGTTTCTGAAATTGTATGTTTTTTATTTTGTTTTAAAACTTATATTTAGGATTTTATAATAGAAATGTAAATATAAAAATGTAAATTTACATTTTTTATAAATGTAAAATTAAAAATGAGAGCATTCTTAGTCTACTATATCAATAACAAACAATTGTATTAATGAAAATTTAGTATTAATTAATAACATGTAAAAAGTACAAATATAATATGAAAAGATTTTCACAAATAAGAAAATAATAGAAAAAAATTCAAAAATCATTGTATCTCCTTAATATAAGTGTAAAGAAGTCATGATTTCAACCCTAACCAAATTTTATATTATTTGTCAATCTCACAAAAATCTAAGTTTATTTTTAGAAAAAATTAATAAAATTGATATAATTATAATATCTTAAAGTTGATATAATTTATCAGTTATGATAATAATACTCTTCATATTCATATTCCTACTTCAATTCCAATAATAAATTAAAAAATAAAACTCTTCATACTTTTATTTTATTTCAAAGAATAAAAAAAAATATTCTAATAATCACTAACATTATAATCAATGCACTACAATGATTATAATATATAAAAACAAAAAATAAATAAATAAAATAAATTTTATAATTATTAAATATTAACTAATACACTACAATGATGTGTTTATCTTTATAAGCTTATATTTTATTAATTTTTTAAAAAAATAAAACTATTTTAATGAGTTTATAAATTTTAAATGTTTTACTTTAAAATTTTGTCTTAATTGAAAATAAAAAAATTGCCTAGGTTGATCTAATAGTTAATTATTTATTTATTATTAATAAAAATATTTAATTTTGAACTTTTTCTATTTTATTAATATTAAATGTTTCTAAATATTATTTTTCATATATTTCTTATTTTTATTTCAACAATCTTTTGACTATTATTTTATGTATTTTCTATCTATCACCATCCATTTATCCATTATATTAATACTAAATTTTAATTAACATTATAAATTTTCATAAGTTAACATTATAAATTTATATTAAATTCACAAACAAAAATATTAAAAGGTAAATTAATTATTTAAAATATTTGTAACGGTTAAATTAAATTTGTAACTATTGAATTAATAAAAATATTATTGTCATTAAGAAATCAATTAATTAAGAAATTTATAACTATAAATTTAATAATTATTATCTGAAACCAAACTCATTCATATCTCTATATAATTTTTTTTTCAAATTCTTCACCTAATTTATATTTTATTAATTTGTAAAGAGATCAAATAATAATAATAACAATAAACATATTAATAATAATAATATAGAGCCACAACAATAAAAACTTAAAATAAATAATAATAATAATAATAATAATAATAATAATAATAATAATAATAATAATAATAATAATAATGATAATAATAATAATAATAATAATAATACTAATAATAATAATAATAAGAATAATTTAATTATACAAAATCATTTTAACAATCAAATTAAAAATCATATAAACAAAATATTTTAATACACGAAAATTTATTTTTAATTTTTATAATTAACTATTTTTTATCTATTTTTAATTATTGAGTAGAAATTATTTATTACTAATTATTATTTTTATTTACTTCATGTAAGTTACAAAATTACAAGATTATTAGAATATTAATTTCGTTACCATTACCTAATAAAATAATTATAAGAAACTTTTAAAAATTTAATAAATATAATATTATAGTTTAGTATTAAAAACATTTAAATGTAACTTCCAAATAATTTCTTCTATAAAAACGGGTATCTTTGTAATTATTTTTTTATAATTTATATCATAATTAATATATTTGTGAGAAATTAATATGATTAATTATTGACCATTTCAAAAAGGAAGAGAGTAATAAAAGTTAAGAGTAAGAAGATATAGAGTCACAGATAAAATAATTTCTACTAGGTAAAATATTCTAAAATAAAATTAATAAAAATAAGAGAATATAGAGTTAAACAAAAATTAAAGGAGAATTGAATTGATCAAAGTTTATATTGACTAAAAAATAACAAATAAAAGGATGAACAATTTTAAAAAATTATTTCAAATTAATTAGTTAATTAAATAAGTTTAACTATAAACTACATAATATATTAGTATAAATATTTTAAAATGTCATGTATGACAAACTAGTTTTATTGTTATCTTTTTTTATAGTAAAATAATAATTTTATTTCTTTGATAAATTTTATTAAATTAAAATATTTAATTATGACCGTTACTATTTAATTCAATTTGACATTATTTAAGGTAGAGTTTAGAATTTTTTTTTGGAATAATCATGTATTAAAAAAATCACAAATAATCATATTTCAGAAAAAATTACGCAAATAACCATCTCACTTGGCGCCTAGGTGCTTAGGGCTTGTCCTAAGCCAAGTGAGATGGCGCCTTAGTGCATTTTTTAGGGCAATTGTCGCATTTTTTTTCAATACGGTGCGTTACGTATTCGATATAGGATCAACAAAATTGACTTTTTATTTACAAAATATGATTACAAACATAAGTATTACATAAAAAAAACATATTAGTCAGTGGTTCCCCGGAATCCGGTAATGACCCCCGATTCTGCATCCCCGTCCTCGCCTTTCCCGTGTTGGGTTTCGTCGTGTTTCCTGCTGTGGCAGGGTCGATGGCTCAGCGAAGTCAATGTGTTCCGGATTCATGAAATCAGTCAGATCTCCATATTTAGAAGATCCGCTATGGTACAGTCGGTTACCCATACCTTCAAAGTTTGGTCGTGTTGACGATGGGTGGGGTTCCATGGTTGGTCTGTAGTATTGGTCGTCTGAGTACGGGGGGTAGAAAGGAAATGGATCTTGGGGTGTTTGGTATTGAGGATGTTGGGTGGTTTGGTGATATTGTGGTTGATGATATGTTAGGTTAGTTGGTTCATAATCTTCCGACATTCCCAGATCAGGGCTAAGGTTGGATATTGAGGGTCCCATATTGGGATATGCAGAAGACTGAAATTATGTGTGGGGTATGCGTGTGTGTTGGTATTGTGATTGAAATTACGGTTAGGTGTGAGGCATATGGGGGTATTGATACTGAGGTGGTGATTGTGGGGCATGTGGGTGTAATTGTATTGTGGTGGCGACTGTGGTTGGGTGTTTGTGGTTCTGTTTCGTCTTGGGGGTTGGTGGGAGGTTGATGTGTGTTGGGTTTGTTGTTGGGGAAATGAGGGTTGTGCCCATTGTGTTCGTGGGTCAATCAAATACCTTGGATGAGACACGTGCATTTCAGGGTTACTAACCGATCTGTACCAAGATAAATATTGATCCGTGTGTCGCATATTACCATGATTGAAGAAAACTGGGAATTGTAAAACATGTCGGTGACGCCTCTGCCACATCTTACACCATTCTGGAGCAAAGTCTTTCCAGTTGGTAAGACCCCATTTGGCGTCGACCCTTTTGAGATGCCACGGGGACAAACAAGTTGGATCGCTGGGTATCTCTTGATGTATTCCAAACTGCATCTTCACACGGTCGCTGTGGTGCATCTCCATAATATTGAACCGTATGATTGCAGTCTTGGCGCTCCAAATTGCCGTATCCTCGGGGTTTGGTTCATGGCCCAAACCCAAATATGGTCTCCAGACAAACTGCGCATAAAATTAAATCAGGTTAATGAAAACGTAATATATAAATTATTTTAGAAGTAGAAAAGTTGAAAGGTACGACATACATCATCCGGGCCAAGGTGATCCAATAGATTGTGGTATAGTGTGACATTGAATCTTGGATTCTTGCCGTAATCCATACCCCTCACACAATACCTAAAGGAAATGAAAAATATTTTATTTTTATCATATATTTGGTGAAGAAATGAATAGTAATAAATGATATAACTTGATGACTTACTTTGTTGCGTACGGGAAAACGAATGTGTTGTTGTTGATGGGATTTATTGACTCCATCCTCCACCAACCCCAGGCTTGAAGTAAAAAAGCACAACCATAAAATGTACATTTTTCCTTGATTGCATTTTTACACAAGGAACTGTATAGGTGGGCTAAAACAGCAGAACCTCAACTATACTTTCTAGTTTTTTCGAAGTCTCTAAGTAAATTTAAATACATAAAATTTACACTATTCCCCGTACTTTCGGGAAATAAAAAGGTTCCAAATAGTATCATTATATAAGTTCTAGCTTTTATTACCTTGGCTAGCTCGGAGGAATTTTCGTTTAATTTCAAAGTTGCATAATGATTTTTAAGCTCAGTTAGTAGTATACCCTAACCTCTCGCACCACCACCTTCAACCATATCCCTGCCCAACAATTCTTCAGACAGAGAATTGAGTTGTTGAACCGACCCGTTAACGGCCTTACCATCGACAGGGAGACCCAATAACATGTACACGTCCTCTAGCGTGACGGTACAATCACCTATTGGTAGGTGAAATGTATGGGTCTCTGGTCTCCACCTTTCCAACATTGAAATTATGAACTTTGAATCAATTGTGCAGTTGGAGATATTTATAACGTGTCTGAAACCTGCATATTTCAGATATGGTACGATCAATGGGTCGGGAGCAAGGTAGTTGTGAGACCAAATTCTGAATCTTTTGGTATCCTGAGTTAAAAATCTAAAAGGTGTAAGAGTAAGTAAGATGAACAAAGCATTACCATAAGTATGAAAAATGTATAACTATAAAAGAAACTTACAAATGTTGCAATGTTGTCCCTTCTGGCTCTGTGAGAATCGCCCATTGTGAGAAGAGCCATTATTGAAAATGCCTGAGATTATGAAAGATTTTGAAATTGTAAGAGATTATGAAAGAGTTTGTAGCAGAGAGTGAGACGATTGTGGGTGCGAGAGAAGTATGTTATGCTCTGTATTTATAGCCAAAAAAATTTCATAGAGTAAGTGAGGTGGTAGCTGGTGCATGCATGCATGATAAATGTCACTCTTGCAGTGTAGGCGCAGGCAAGGTGGCAGCCTTGGAGAAGGCATCTCTGCATGCATGTAACACGATTGGACATGAAGGAAGGCGCCATTGGACTTGGCGAAAGTGTACAAAAATGAAAGGTGTCGCCATCCCCTTTAGCAAATAAGACGTGGCATAGGTTGCAGAGCAGGCGCAGGCTAGGTGACAGTCTTGGAGAAGGCATCCCTGAATGCATGTAACACTATTGGACATGATGGGAGGAGCCTTAGAGGTTACAGTGTAGGTGCAGAGTAGGCGCAAGCAAGGTGGCAGCCTTGGAGAAGGCATCTCTGCATGTATGTAACACGATTGGACATGAAGGGAGGCGCCATTGGACTTGGTGAAAGAGTACAAAAATGAAAGGTGTCGCCATCCCCTTTGGCGAATAAGAGGTGGCATGGGTTGCAGAGTAGGCGCAGGCTAGGTGACAGCCTTGGAGAAGGCATCCCTGAATGCATGTAACACTATTGGACGTGATGGTAGGAGCCTTAGAGGTTACAATGTAGGTGCATGCTATGTGGCAGCCTTGGAGAAGGTATCCCTGAATGCATGTAACACTATTGGACGTGATGGAAGGAGCCTTAGAGGTTACACCCTTGGTTAATTCAAATTCAGTATGACCTATTTAGTCTTACATTTATCAAAACACTAATTCACTTAATCTCTCAAACACTAGAACATTCAAAAATTCCTGCAAATAACTCATAAACTTCAAACCTTCCAACCTTCAAACAGTCATACACAATGGCCTCTGCACCCCAATATGTCATCAGTGCATATTTCAACGGTGATACATACATTTGTCCCACCTCTGGGTTTTTGTTTAGAGACACAGACAACATTCGATTTTGTTTAAACAGGAAAGCCAATTTCTTGTACTTTAAAAAACGATTGGAGGCCAAACTTGGACGAGGCCCGGTGACACAAATATTTTATTAGAATCCAGTTTTTTTTTTAACAACCAAATAATATTTTATAAGTTTTAGGTTCAAGATGACGAGGCTCTTCAGAATATGTTTTCCAGTCATGAGTATTCTGGGTACGACTCTATTGAGTTGTACATTATGCTGCGAGAGCCTCAGGTGACACAAGTGGTTGATCCTTTGGAGACCGAACAAGCTGAAGTAGATGCAGTTGATGAAGAAGAAGAAGATGACGAGTTAGAGTTTGACGATATGGTCAATGATGATTCCGAAGACGATAGGATACCTGGTATTCCTGCAAACGAGATCTACGCACCACCTCCGCACATGACAAACTTCAACATGGGCGGAGATAAACCGTCTTTTGACTTATTTTTCAAGCCGTATATGCAGTCGGATGAAAACTTAAAAGAGAAAGACAAATTTCGTAACAGAGAAGAATGTATCAGAGCCATCAAAAAATTCCACATGCTCAACTCGGTCGATTTTAAGGTGGAACGTGTAAATCCAGAAAGGTACAAGATCAAGTGTGTCCACCCTGATTGTATGTTCAAGCTCACTGCATCATAAAGATTAAGAGTCCAAGATAGATTGTTGGAGGAATGCACGTTTTGTAAGAGTCCAAGATATCAAGTCGCAGTAGAGCCATTAACAACAAGCAAAAGCGTGTAGCAGTAAAGTTCATGTTTTATCTTCTTATAATATCAAGGTTAAAAAGAATGTTTACTTCAATGCACAGTGCAAGTCAAATGACATGGAATCACACAAACCAAACAAGTTCAGGAACTATGCGACATCCATCTGATGGCGAGGAATGGAAGCACTTTGATCGGACACATCATGATTTTTCTGCAAAACCTAAAAATTTCAGGCTTGGATTATGCTCTGATGGTTTTTCCCCATATGTGCAAACGTCGGGAAGTGCGTATTATTTTTTCCTAGTTATTGTAACCCCTTACAACCTCCCTTCTGAGATGTGCATGACAAAACCATACATGTTTTTGACGTGCGTCATTCCAGGGTCGTCCAGTCCAAAAGCAGGAATCGATGTGTACTTACAACCTTTAATTGATGATTTGAAGAGGTTGTGGATTGGATAATAGACTTATGATATATCTCGTAAACAAAACTTTACTTTGCGAGATGCCTTGATGTGGACCATTAATGACTTTCCAGCATATGGCATGTTGTCTGGTTGGGGTACGCATGGTACAAAATGGGTTGTCTGGTTGTCTGTGTTCTTCTTCACGTGGCAAATAAAGTGTTTTTTCTGACTTTCCTCCTGCAGCACCTGCTTCTTCTGCAAAGCATGAATTTCTATACAAGTATGTTGCGACGTGATTAATATTATTGACCATTTTGAAAAGGAAGAGAATTATGAAAGTTAAGAGTAAGAATATATGGAGTCACGGATAATTTAAACTAGGTAAAATATTCTAAAATTATAATTAATAAAAATAAAAGAATATATATTGTTAAACCAAAATTAAAGGAGGATTGAATTGATCAATTGTAAAAATTTCAGCAAGCTGACTTTTAGTGTCAACGTATTTAAAAACAACATCCCCTTTTTCAACATAAACTCTAAGAAAATGATGCTTGATCTCAATGTGTTTAGTTCTTGAATGAAGTACCAGATTATTAGTGAGTATAATCCCACTAGTACTATCACACTTAATCAGAATATAACCATGTTTTAAATCATAATCTAGCAATTGTTGTTTTAGCCATAAAACTTGTGCACAACAACTACCAGCAGCTACGTATTCAGCCTCGGCGGTAGAAAGATTAACGTTATGCTACTTTTTACTATGCCAAAAAACTAACCAACTTCCAAATAAGTGATAGGTACCACTAGTACTTCTTCTATTTGAATTTCACTTTGTGAAATCATAACTTGAATAACCTATTAAGCTACAAGCACTACCATTAGGATACCAAAGACCGTGTTTTGAAGTTTTGTTAAGATACCTCAAAATATGTTTTACGATCTTAAAATGTGATTATTTTGGTAATGCTTGATATCTTTCATATACAAATGCTAAATATGATATATGGTAATGTCGAAGTCCACTCCTCGTTCGTCTTTGTCAATAAGCACATTAGATGCTATGAGTGTTAAGATACTCCTTGAGTCCTTCATATTGAACTTCTTCAAAAGCTCTAAACAATATTTTGTTTGACTTATAAAGGTGTCTTCTTTGGCTTGCT
Organism: Vicia faba; assembly: GCA_948472305.1. Classification (NCBI taxonomy): domain Eukaryota; kingdom Viridiplantae; phylum Streptophyta; class Magnoliopsida; order Fabales; family Fabaceae; genus Vicia; species Vicia faba. The sequence continues at coordinate 180,607 of CATIWC010001042.1, forward strand.
TGATTTGCAATCTCGAGAAATAATTCAATATTCCCATAAGAGACATCTGAATATCTCCAATGTTAAACTAGCAAATTCTCGACAAAGAAACTCATCAGTAGAATCGAATATGATATCATCTACATATATTAGAACTAAAAGAATATGATTTGCTTTACATCTAATTAACAAAGTTGTGTCAAATTTGAAGGATAGAAAAACACAAGAAATGGGGTTTTCAAAACTAAAAACAGTATGACACGTTTGGTTATCCTGGTTTGTTTGAACTCAAACTACTCTAGTCCACCCGCCAAGGTGATTTCGCCTCCCTCAATCGAGGTCTTAATCTACTAATCAAAATTTTGATTACAACACACAAAGACTACCGCCAATTCCTTATTGAGACTAAACTACAACTTGGTTCCTCAAGGAATAACAAAAATGTGAATCAAAATGTGTACAAGAATGTTTCTAGAAAACTATATCACAATTGTGATGTTTACACATTGTGAAAGCACAATGAATAGATCTAAAGAGCTTATGAATATATCTTTGTATGTGCAAGTGTTATTTGATCAGTCTTCAAGAACTCCTTTATATATGTGAAGCTCTAGATCCATTTGAGACATGAGAAGATGTTTTTTGGAAGGTTGATAAAATATTGTTAATGCACTTTCTAAAAATATAGATCTTGTCATGTACCAATCGTTACTCTTTGATTTGTAATGAATGAATTGTAATGCATCAGAACTTTGCTTCTTTGAAATTTGATCAGAATAAGAATATTAACATTGAGACTTTAGATCATCAGAGTATTGTTTCATCAGATTTTTAGCTTTCAGCTTTGATGCTTCAAAAGTTATAACATCAGAACTTCTTCTATTGAGCGTGATACCTTAATTGTGTTTGTACAGAAATTCTTATTAGATCTTCTTATCGCAAATTGTTCGCCAACTTCTTATGCTTCTTTTATCAGAACTTCTCTACATATAATTTATTAGAGATCATAATTGTTCTTTTATATATAATATATATTTGTTATCATCAAAACTATTTCTAAGATGTAAAACCAAACTATGTTCTAACAATCTCTCATTTTTGATGATGACAAAAACTTGTATATTTTGATGAACAAGTAAGAACATAAAATATTAAGGTCTCTCCCTGAATTGGATACTCAAATAAAGAAAAAATTAGATACTTTTTTAAAGATGTTTGTTACAAATATTGAGGGTCCAAATAAAACTAGACCCAGTGCAATAGAAAACTATACAACTCAAATGCATGATATAGAACATCTTAATTAAACATAGATCTTATTTCATAATTGAGAGAACTCAATCAAACACCACTTGCACAATCTGCATCAAATTAGCATCGGGGCACTAAACGGAGTTGCAAAAAAAGTTACATGTGTGAGATGAAGAGCACAAGACTAGTGTGTGAGAAATTGCTAATGAAAAGACGATAACGAATTGCAACATCTCAAATTCACTTGAAACCATTTCAAGCTATTTTCCATTTGAGACTATAAAACAAACTTTTTAGGTTTTTATACACAATTACGTAATAATCTAAAAATCAATTTTTTTCGAACTGAAACGAAGAAGCACTTAATCATCTTGCCCTGTTAATATTTTCATATTGAAAATGAACTAATAAACTTATCTGTTAATCTTATCGCAAAATGCCCTGAGCGTCTAATATATAAGTTCATATTAGTATTTTTAATACGATATTAAAATTCAAATAATAAAACTTAATATTTGTATAAAATGAAATTTGTAATAGTAGATATAAAAACAGAATTTAAAAATGTTAAACCAACTATAAGAAGATAATATCTTAAGACATAAATAAAAGTTTTATTCATACATAATGATTGCATCACGATGCTAATTTACTCATAATCCAATTGGAGGTATAACAGTAGTAGTAATATCATCTAAAGATGATGCATCAATACACCAACATCGCCCGTGATTACATTGCCCTTTTTTTCCAGGACATCCAGGTTGACAATCACTATCTGATTTACATGCTCCATCAAGTTCTCTTCCTTCTGATTTCTTACACAGATCTGCGTGCAAACAATTCATTGAAACTCAAGAATAATAATGTATGTAAAAAGTGAATGAGTCAAAATTTAAATTTGTTTAAAGCTAAACATTGCTACAAAAAGTACAAACAATTTTTTCAATTTTATCATTAGTTTCAAACCTGATGTAAATATGCAGAAAGCCAACAGGTATATCATTATGAAAGCATAAATCCTTGTAGAATCCATCTTTCACATATAACATATTATATTCTACATATATCTATGGTTTATATAGGCATATGGAGATAATTTATCTTTACCTTATTAATTTTTTAAATTTGATTTATTGAATTCAAAAACAACTTTTTAAATTCTAGAATATTAAAATATAGATTTTTGTTGACCAATATAAAAAATATACCTTTAAAACAAACTGTAAATTTATATTCAACTTAAAGGATAAATAAATAATTAATTAATTAATATTTAAATATAAATATATAACAGATTTAATTTAATTTTTTCTAAAAATATATAACTCTTTTAAAATATTAAGAAATGATAAAGAACATTTATTAGGGAGGGTTGCTCAAATTCTTTTTGTTAGAGTAACTCCAATGGGAGTTTTTTTTTCAAGTTCTCTACACTATAGTAATGTTTTTCAAAAGCAAATGTCATTAGAGTTGTCCAAGTTGGATAACCGTTGTATTCTAATATAACGTTGCTTCACATTAAATAACAATAAACATAATAAATGTTAGTTTTTATAGGATTTATTTCATTTTTTAAATTTTTTTATTTTTTTTTATATTACTTTAATAATTATTTGGGAACATTTTGGACATGAAAATGATTAAATTTAAGTTTGATTAATTTATGTCATGATATTTATTTTTATTGTTTTTAATTATAGGACATATATTTGAAATTAATTTTAATTATCATTTTAAATTATAAGTTTACTTTGAATTTTATTTATTTTATATCAATTTTAATTTAAATAATTAAAATTATTATTTTAAATGATATAAAATTTAATATAAATAAAATATTGATATATAAAGTAAAGTTGTGAGATCTAATATGAATTCTTTAGAATTGCACTATTGGAGTGAAAAACTAATTGAGTTATTTCAAACTAATGTGGCTTAATGAGTCCCGCAAAGAACCCAAAAGTGAGTTTACGGTTGGAGATGCTCTTAGATGAATAATAGATTGTTGACCCGTGTCTTACACAAATATTTTAAAATTAAAAATTATAATACTTATTAAAACTAATATTTAGTTTATTATTAACACATGAAACTATATTATTAGAGTTAACTTATAACAATTTCATCTAGATATTTTATACTAATATTATTTTCTTATATAATTTTATCTTTTAGTTAATATAAAATTCAAATCATTCTTAATTTAGTTAATATAATGACACTAAAATTTAAAACTAATTTTAAGAATTTTTTTGATAAAAGTTTCTAAAATTGTATGTTTTTTATTTTGTTTTAAAACTTATATTTAGGATTTTATAATTGAAATGTAAATATAAAAATCTAAATTTACATTTTTTATAAATTTTAAATGTTTTACTTTAAGATTTTTGTCTTAATTGAAAATAAAAAGATTGCCTAGGTTGATCTAATAGTTAATTATTTATTAATTATTAATAAAAATATTTAATTTCGAACTTTTTCTATTTTATTAATATTAAATGTTTCTAAATATTATTTTTCATATATTTCTTATTTTAATTTCAACAATCTTTTGACTATTATTTTATGTATTTTCTATCTATCACCATCCATTTATCCATTACATTAATACTAAATTTTAATTAACATTATAAATTTTCATCAGTTAACATTATAAATTTATATTAAATTCAAAAACCAAAATATTAAAAGGTAAATTAATTATTTAAAATATTTGTAACAGTTAAATTAAATTTGTAACTATTGAATTAATAAAAATATTATTGTCATTAAGAAATCAATTAATTAAGAAATTTATAACTATAAATTTAATAATTATCATCTGAAACCAAACTCATTCATATCTTTATATAATTTTTTTTCTTCAAATTCTTCACCTAATTTATATTTTCTTAATTTGTAAAGAGATCAAATAATAATAATAATAATAACAATAAAAAATATTAATAATAATAATATAGAGCCATATCAATAAAAACTTAAAATAAATAATAATAATAATAATAATAATAATAATAATAATAATAATAATAATAATAATAATAATAATAATAATAATAATAATAATAATAATAATAATAATAATAATAAGAATTTAATTATACAAAATCATTTTAACAATCAAGTTAATTTGTATTAGAGAAGAAATGAAAAAAGCATAAATAAGATTTTAATATATACTTTTAAATTTAATATATATATATATATATATATAAACAAAATATTTTAATACGCGAAAATTTATTTTTAATTTTTATAATTAACTATTTTTTATCTATTTTTAATTATTGAGTTGAAATTCTTTATTACTAATTATTATTTTTATTTACTTCATGTAAGTTACAAAATTACAAGATTATTAGAATATTAATTTCGTTACCATTACCTAATAAAATAATTATAAGAAACTTTTTAAAATTTAATAAATTTAATCTTATAGTTTAGTATTAAAAAAATTTAAATGTAACTCCCAAATATTTCCTTCTATAAAAACGGGTATCTTTGTAATTAATTTTTTATAATTTATATCATAATTAATATATTTGTGAGAAAATAATATGATTAATTATTGACCATTTTAAAAAGGAAGAGAGTTATAAAAGTTAAGAGTAAGAACATATAGAGTCACAGATAAAATAATTTCTACTAGGTAAAATATTCTAAAATAAAATTAATAAAAATAAGAGAATATATAGAGTTAAACAAAAATTAAAAGAGGATTGAATTGATCAAAGTTTATATTGACTAAAAAATAACAAATAAAAGAATGAACAATTTTAAAAAATTATTTCAAATTAACTATTTAATTAAATAAGTTAAACTATAAACTAGATAATATATTAGTATAAATATTTTTAAATGTCATGTATGACAAACTAATTTTATTGTTATCTTTTTTTATAGTAAAATAATAATTTCATTTCTTTGATAAAATTTATTAAATTAAAATATTTAATTATGACCATTATTATTTAATTCTTATTGACATTATTTAAGGTAGAGTTTACTCTACATTATATTGTTATTTTAATTCATATTTATGGATGAATTTTTATTAATTTTATAATGATATTTAAGAGTGATAGAGTGAGTCACCAATTTTTATCAGTTTATAAGTTTATTTTGTCTCACTAAACTCTATGTCTTCTTATATTTTCTTTTTCATTTTCATAATTTTCTACTTTTCGTTAGATTTTTTATTTATTTTAATAATATTCCATTATGTACAGATTTTGAAGATATATTTGATATTTTTATTGAATGATTGATCATAATGTTTGATTTTATAAAATATTATGTGTAGGTATTGAAGATATATTTGAGAATTTTATTAAAAAAATTGATTCTTATGTGAGAATTTTTTTATGTTCTATATTTATTATTTATCTTCTTACAATTGATATCGTAATTTTGAATTACTATTTTGAGATGGATTGCACTATAGAAATAAGTTTGACAATTTAAACCGTGTATATGAATAACAATATAAACTACAATATTATAAAAAATATTTCTTTTTTATATTTTATGATTATTTGGATACAATTAATTTTATTATCTAATTTCTTAAAATAAATTTGTGTCATTCCTAAAAATAATTAAATATTTTTTGTGATAACTAAGTTATACTTTATTATGTTTATATTTAAAATAGATTGAGATTCATCAATTGTTACTTATCAAATAAATTTTGCAATAAATTATATATATATATATATATATATATAAGAGAAAAAAATATAAAAGAAAAAACATCAATTATTTTGTGGAGTAATCTAAATTTCATACAATAATGTGCATAAAATGATATCTTCTATCTTTCTTCAAATTAATAATATAATAAAATGATATCCGCTTTTTGTACTATTTACTTTGGTTTAATCTAATCTTATGATATAATAAGATAAATATAAATTTGTAAAACAAATTAAAACAAAAATATTTTTTAATGAATTATTGATTATTTATTAGGGTGAAAATAAAATAATGTCAAATTAAATATAATATTATATTAGTAAAATGAGAATATATTCTAATAAAATAGTAAATTTAGAATTTATTAATTTATAATTTTTTATAAATATAATACTCGAAAAAGAGTAATATTTTATTTTTAAAAAAAGTTAAAAATAAAAAATAAAGGAAATCAAAGATAGTGTGATTGGAAGAATTTTTTTTTAAAACTTTGCATTAATATAATGACTGAGTTAAAGAATATAAAAAGTTTTAGTTCAAAGGTTGGTATGGTGAGAAAAACATATTTTAAAAAATATAAAAATAATTGTTGATAAAAAGTGTAACTAATCTTTTTTATTAATTAAAATTTATTATTAATATAATAAGTAATTGAATCTCACATATAAAATAGAATTCTAAATTTTACGATTTCTTATAAATAAAGGTCTAGAGAATATGTCAATGTAAGTAGAAATAATATAAATATATGTAATTTAATCTCACATATTATTGATAAAAAAAATATTTTTCTAATTTATTGTCTTTCACATTAAAAAATTAATAATTATAAATATAATCTAAAAACCTACAAAATAATTTTACATGCAAGTAAAAATTAAATATTAACTATTATAAAAAATATAATATTATTTCTAGTTATTTGTTAATGCTAGAATTCTGAGCATAGAATAGTTATTAGTGGTTTGTGTGATAGCTAGTGACTGATTGTGTGTAATTTCTGCCTGGATCCCTGAGGATCGGCCGGTTGTAATAGATTTTTGGTAATATAATATCTTTATTTTAAAATAAAGTCATTTTATTAAATTATAATTATCTTTTTTGACTACTAAGTTTAACATTTAATTTAATTTCAAAGTCATTTTATTAAAATTTAATTTTAATTTTTGGTTGACTGCTTATTATTGTCAATAATTACCATTAAAATATCTATTTATTTGTAAGTTGGCAATAAAACTTGAATGAGATAGTAGTAAAGTAATATAAAAATATTTACTAATAGAAAATTTTTATTTAAAAATCAATGTAATAAGATATAATTATATCTGTAGATAATTAATGTCTTTAAAGTAAAAATAAAGCTCAATTGAGTAAAAGAAGAATGAGATAAAATTAAAATGTTCGAGTGAGTAAATGGAAAATGATGTAAAGTAAAGAATAACAAGATAAATGACAAGAATAATAAAGATGCTAAAATGCTTAGAGACTATCATAGGATCATATAATAATTTTCTCAGAATTTTAAAGGCATTGAAAACATTTTTAAATCTATAAATAAACAAAAATATGGATTTAAAGAAGAAAAGGAAGATGAAATTTTAGAAATGATTTTGGTATTTTTTGGAATAAAAATGAGTGAGATATTAATTTTTGAAGTTAAAAAACAATTTAAATCAAATTTTGAAAAATAAAACCAATAAGATAAGAGGCTTTATATCATTCTCGCTTAATCAGCCTGGCAAATACAAAAGTCCAGAGGTGTGAATGTATGGTGGAAGCAAGTGAAAGCGCACATATAGAAGCAAAAAAGGTCAAGCCTATCACATTATTTAAAATGGCACCCTCTCATTTGTTGGATGTGCCAGCACATCGTCTTCAACCTCACGATTTCAAAAATTTGTGGAAAATAGGTTGAAATCGTGAATCCAAAAGAAGTAACCATAGTTGCTCAAACTTATCTCTTTAGATTCGTCTTCTCATCGCCTTTTCAACCATATGACTTGTGTAAATTTATTTTAAGTGTGTGATAAGTAAATCGTGTGAAACCAGAAGAAGTTTCAAAAAAGAATTCAAAAACAGACGTATCAAACACATCAATTGATGAAAAGTAAGGATACTACAAGCATTAGTGAGTCAAGAGCTATATTGTAGCGAGAAATTTGAGTTGAATTGATGATGATTTATACCTAAATCAAGTGTGCTTAAAACCTTATGTAAACTGACTTGAAGAGCTCAAACTAATAGACAATTTCACTTGCATTTGATCTTGTTAGCTTCACTGAAGTTCAAGGAAGCTTAATGAATGAGAATTTTGGCTTGTGAAAGGGTGTGGATATGAAAATGCAATTTACAAATCCAGAGTTTGAATGCGATATGAATATGGGTGATTTGGCTATCAAAATCTTGGGAAATGATAAAATAAATTTGTCTATTTATAGGAAAGTGAATGGTGATCTCATGCGCGTGAATTGGATCAGAAACTATTGAATTTGTGTGAGCTTACAAAGTGCAAAAAGTATGACCTCAAGATGCATCAAAACACAGACAGAGCTTGAGTTTAGAGGTCGATTCCCATTTTGAACATATGATAAACATGATTAGGCACAAAATTGGACCTTAAATAGGCTTTTAATTCAAATTAGCATGGTTCAAACTTCTGATCCCAAGTGAAAATTCAATTTCAAGTAGCCCATCTTTAAATCAATGAGGCATCATGCTCAGGAGGCTTTTTGATCTCATTCTTTTTTCAATTGATAGATTTTGTCTCAAAGATTAAAATTTGCTAAGAATGTATTAATTTAATAACTTGGATCAAAAGTTGTAGCATGTAGAAGTTGTAAAAATATATTGACTTCCATACTTAGAAAAATTTCTAAGTTAAAAGCCTTAAAATGAACTTTAATCTTTTGATGAATTCCATGGCATTCCAAGCATTTTTAGAACTTGATCCTTAAAGGATATTTGTAGAGGGAATAAAACAAAATATTGTTAAAAAAGAATGAGCTCCATATGATAAGAATTGAGTAAGTTATGATTCTTGAAAGTTAGGTAAAATCCACTTGAAATTAGGTCAAAATTTCACTAAGTCTCCAAATGACCTATAATGTCTTCAAATGTTTGATGAATTTCATCACATAATTAGCTCTTAACTTGTAAAGAGAAGAATGTCAAAGATGGTCATATACAAAAATAAATATTCAAAAATATTGAATAACGAAGGAGTTGTGGTCTTGTGAACTTTGACTTAAAAACTTGTTAAATTAGGTCAAACCATTTTGCATAAATTTGGTATCTTTGTTCTTTTCTTACAATCTAAGGCATGGTGAAGCTCATATGAAGTTATAATGATGAATCCTTGATTGATATATTATTAAACATGGCCAAGCTTGTCAAAGCTTGAGGTTACTTGATGAAGAAGGCATGGAAATAAACACATGAACCTTGAACTTTTCTTGAGAAAAAAGCAATCAACCATTGGGTATCTCTTGTTCAATTGAGAATGAATGATACTTGAAAATAATATAAACTAATATTATAGTTCAATCTCTAATGTACAAGTCCTTGATAATTAATGTTGACCATACTTTAACTTTGATCAGATGAAAATCCTAGCTGAGTGAACTTGTTTGATCCACTTGATTCATACTTGTCCTAGAAAAAAAACAAAGGGAAACAAAGTAAACCTTTTTTGTATTTTGATTAGTTGTTATTAAAACATAAAACATGTATGTACAAGATACACAAGTGGGTATTTGGTGATCCCTCAAAGGTAAACTTAAAGAGGATAGAGAGAGCAAAGGGTGAGAGGCAACCCAAGATTGTGATCTTGATGTATTGCAAAGAAGCAAAATGATGTGGGGTCTTAGGGGTAAAAATTAGGATATAACAAATGTATGGTGGAATGAAAAAATATTTTGATCAGTAACTTCATGTTCTCATTAATATTCAATATTTTGATCAATAACTTCATTTTCTTTTTAATTTTCAATAGTTGATCATTAACTTCATGTTCCCATTAATATTAAATATTTTGATAAGTAATTTCATGTTCCTATTAATATTCAATAGTTTTATCAGTAACTTCATATTCCCGTTAATATTAAATAATTTGATTAGTAAATTCAATTTCCCGTTAATGTTCCTGTTAACACTTAATATTTTAATCAGTAATTTCATATTCCCGTTAATATTTAATATTTTATAATATTATTCTCAATCCTAATATTATCACTATAACCTCTACCATGTAGGAACAGTGTACCATAATTATTATAGCAATTTTAATTTGAGGAGAAATGAGATTTTACACAACATATTTATAATTTAAGTTAATTTAATTTGTTTAGCAGAAGAAAAATATTTTCTTCATGCTTATCATCTTATCCTCTCTCTATCAAAATAGCTCATATTAAAAATCTATCTTCTTCATGCTAACAAATAAAACAAATATAAATTATAGAGAAAAAAAAATAACTTTACAAAATGAGGAGAAAACATGACTGATGACTACATGGCACAATCATAAATTTTATGTCTTCTTTTTAAATAATTGAAGTATCGGTAAAATCACTACTAACTGTTCCCAAAACAAATCACTACTAATTGAATAAAAAAGTAACATGCGTATAATATTAATAGGCATGTTTAGTAATATTTAAAACTATTTTATATGAAAGTAACGAAAATAACAGTTACAGTAATGTAACAAAAGCATTTATGGAAGCACAAAAGGGTTAATCATACAAAGGAGATCATAAAAGAGGTAGACTGAAATGGTGCCAAAGATCACTACTACAAAATACATAAACAACAACACCAAAGTCATCACGGCTCACTTCAAAATTGTAGTGACACTGTTAAACTAATACGTTAACATTTTATTTTTATTTTTTAATTGAAAATTTAAGTTTATAATTGCGGTTAATTCCCTAACCGTGGTGATACAGTCCAGCTTTTCTGGGTTCGATCCTCAACTCCCTGAAATAGTTTATCCCTTTAACTTTAATGCACGCCTTTTCAATTATATTTATATATAATAAAAAATAATAGATACATCATTACGGCTCTTTTGAACAACCGTTGTTACACACTGAAAATTCTTTGTATATATTAAACAATTAGTACCAATTCATCCACTGATAAAAGAAACAAACCCTAACACCAACGCCGTCGGGAAGAAGAAAACAACCACAACACTCATTGTTGTTGTCCATAATTGTCTCAATGTCTCATTCCAAGGGTGTAAAATCTCGATCTGGAAATTTCTATCCTTGTGACTGTATATGGTTTCGTTCCTATGCAAGAGGAGTCAAAATAAAGGAAGTCTTTTTTGGAGATGTCCAAATTGGTGGACTGGTGAAACATGTAATTTGTTTATATGGGATGATGAACAAAAATTGGATGATGAGAGTATTATGATTTTAGAGTTGGATTTTGTTAGGTATTTAAAGGTTATGTATACAAATTCAAAAAAGAACAAACTGAAGTCAGAGAGGTTTTCTAGGAATTTGAAGATGTCATATTGTCTTATATCCTTTTTGTTTAATATTTACTTTGTTATAAAATGTAATAGTTGAATTAAGGTTTGAAATTTGAAAATTTTATGTTATCTTATATCCTTTATGTTTAATATTTTTTGTACATTATTATGAAATGTAAGAGTCGAAGATGCAGTGGTCAGAAATATGCAACTAACGGATCATTTCTTACGAGTAAGTTCATCGCAATAATTTTCAGTTACAATAATGTGTTTTATATATTTTGAAGTTTAAGCTGATAGGTTAAGTTGATAGTTTAAGTTGAATAACCTTAAGAGAGTTAAGCAGAAAGATTAAAACTGCATTGCATAAACTTTCATTACATAATCAAAAACCATAATCAAATCAAAATCTTCTCGTTGAGATAAAGTTAGACCAATCATAGTCAGTCTCATCATCATATTAGAATCGGAAAAAAAATCATCATTTATCTTCTAAACCTTATTCTTTTTCTTCTTCTTATTCTTCTCCACACCTTAAGAACTCTCATTAGTTTAAACACAACACCCTCTATTGTAACATCTTGAATCTGATGATGGTTTTGCACCACAACACCGGCCTCTACAACAACATCTTGATTCTGAGGCTACTTTGGCACCACAACACCCTCTACAGCAATGTTTGGATTCTCATTGTTGATAGCATGAGCAGGATAACACATGTTGATTCCTTTGGATGAAGTTGTTTTTGTGTCTTGGTTCTTCCACTTTTATGTTGTTCCTTCGAATTCTTCATTTTCTTATCATAGAAGTTTAAAAATCAAAGATGCTCGTCATTGTTTCTTTAATTCTATACTCTTTATTTTCTCTTGCATTTCTCGAGCTATTCAAATTTTATTATTTACTTAATGGAATTGTGTACTTGTAATTAATATAAGTTTTGATATCAATTAAAAATTGGTTTAGGGATGATTCTGATATGAAAATTTGACATTTATTCAAATACTATATCACAACCGTTATTATTAATAATCATTGTTATAAGACTCGCGTTTTTCATATTACTACGACGGTCACTAGACCGTGATTGTAAGTACTGCATATTGGATTAAATAACTTGTCTATATTAGCATAAAAAAAAGACTATACCAGTATAATATTGGATTTGTTAATAGCTCCTTAAGGTATACCAAAACTAAGGTATTTGGTATTGGCTTTGTTAGTTGTTGTGGCAAAGGAACCGATCATTACTTTGGCCATTTGTAAAAACATTGGAAAAAGTTGAAAAACGTCATGGGTCAAAAACTTTAGTAAGTTTGAGCATACGATCCAATGATACAGAAAAATGGGTTAGTAGTGTACATAAATCATTCCAAGAAAATGGTACCATTGAGAGGTACAAAGCCTAATTGGTCGCAAAAGGGTTTCAATCAAATAGAGGGATTAAATTACCATGATAATTTTGGTCATGTGATTAAGATGAAAATCATAAGTCTTCTTCTTTCTATAGCTTCATGTCAAAATTGGTTTTTACACCATTTTGAAATTAACATTGATTTTGAAAGAAGAAGTCTATATGAAAGTTCCACCAAACCTATTGGTAAGTTAATTTGTTTGATTTATTCATGTTCTGACATTAGATTTTCTGTTTGCAGACTTAACCAACACCTTGCCGCTCCAATAGAAATACATATGCATGTTGCTTTCAGAATTCAGCGATACATAAAGAACACTCCAACTCTGGGACTTTACTTCAAGCACAAGACAAACTTAACTTTGACTGGTTTTTCTGAATCCGACTGGGAAGCATGTGCCATCACTCACGATCAACCACATGCTTCCGTTTTTTCATGGGAACTTCCTTTGTATCATGGAAATTAAAGAAACAACCCACAACTTCCCGTTCTTCTTCTGAAGCAGAATACTGCGCCCTAGCCACTCTTCTTCGTGACTTCAACATTCATCTCAACAAACCCATCATTATTTATTATGCAATAGAAGTGCACTTCAAATTGCAACCTAACCCGTCTTCCATGAACGCACAAAACACATAGAACTCGATTGCCATGTAATTCGCAACAAGATCCAAGTTAGCACTATTCAATTGATGCCCATAAATTCTGCCAACCAAGTAGCAGACATATTCACCAAACCTCTGCATTTGGGACCCTTCTCTAACCTTGTTAGCAAACTAGGATTACATGATATCATTAATCTAGTTTGAGGGAGGGTATTAAAATATAGCATATATTATGTTTTTTATATTTTCTCTTCTTTAGCATTAGGCCTGATATAGTCGTTAATATGTAATTACTATGTAAGATAAAAAGAGATAAGATGTCTAATAAGAAGACAAGATATATTACTTAACAAATTTCTTTTAAAAAAAGCCAATTACTTGTAATAAGTGTAAGTTTAACTGAATTTTAATTTTTTAAGCATATGAAAAACTTTTATTGGTATTTCCAGAATGAACCAATTGAAACTCGGAAGCTTTGGGTGGAGGTGCTCACTGATAACCGTAACCCTAAAAAAGGAAGGACGATGGCGTACGTTGCACCTACCATTGTTAATGGTGAGGTTGAGATTGAAATTGAAGAAGACGATGTTGCGGCTGAACTGTCATTTTGGGGAAATTCCCTTATTCTCTATGTCCTTGGTGCAGACCTAAGTATGCATTCACTGAAGAGGTTTATGGAGAAGGTATGGAACTTTGTTACCCTTCCGGATATATATTATCATGAAGATGGCTACATCATACTTCGATTCAAGCAAGCGGAAGATATGGATACAGTACTGATGAAAGGTCCCTACTCCATAAGGGGATTGCCTATGATTATAAGAGAGTGGACCTCAGATTTTAATATGAAGGAGGATATGTTGCGCACTATTCCAATTTGGGTGAAATTGCCAAGACTTCCCATTCATCTGTGGGGAGAAAAAAGCCTTAATAAGATTGGCAGTTCCCTAGGTGTGCCCCTTGTCACTGATGAGTGTACAGCTCACAAACTTCGAATATCGTATGCCAGAATTCTTGTTGAGGTTGACATTATAAAGAAGCTGGTAGAGGAGATTGTTATCAAAGACAAGGGAGGTGTTAAGCTTAAGCAGCAGGTGTTGTATGAATGGAAACCAAAGTTCTGTGGAAAATGCCAACAGGTGGGACATCAGTGTACTGAGGAGCCAAAGATGAAGATCTGGAAACCTAAGGCGAATTTGGATGTAGGGACTGGAGCATCTTCTCAGAATGTTCTCACTCCAAAGGTTACTAACCCTAGGGATGCCTCAGATGGAGTTGTTGAGGATTGGACTTTGGCTAGGAGGACAAAAGGTAGACAAAACCCGATTGCAGGTAACCCCTCAATCCTGCCCTGTACCAATGGCTTTGGGGTTATGGAGGTTTTGCTCGATCCCCTGACCACCCTGGATAGGGGTCCATGATGGTGGCATGGAATGTGAGGGGACTAAATAAAAGTGGCAAGATTAAGGAGATCAGTTCCCGTCTCCATGAGTTACATCCTGCTATTGTTATTTTGATTGAAACGCGTGTTAAAAGCAATAAAGCTCTTGGTATCAGGGGGAAACTTGGTCTCGGAGGTGAGTACATTGATAATTATGCTGAACACACTAATGGTAGACTTTGGATTTATTGGGATAATTCCAAATTGAATATTAGGTGCCTTCTAAAAACTAGCCAAGCCATGCATTGTGGAGTGTATGATGTAGTGGGAAACCTCAAGTTCTGGCTAACTGCAGTATACGCCTTAAATCGATTGGAGGATAGGAAACTTTTGTGGAAGACTATAGAGAATATCTGTAAAAGCTCTCAGGGGCCTTGGTGTTTGATAGGGGACTATAATAATGTCACCACTGCACAAGACAGAATTGGAGGCAACATAGTCACAGAATCTGAGTTCAAGGATTTCCAAGGTATGTTGACAAAAACTGGTCTTAGTGAGATGGATACCACTGGTGATTTCTTTACTTGGTCCAATAAATAAAGCACAGGAACTATTTACTCGCGCATTGATAGGTTGCTAGGTAATGTTGACTGGTTTCAACAGTTTGGGCATATGACTCTGCATATCCTCCCCCCTGGTATTTTTGATCATGCATTATTGCTGCTTTCTGATAATTGCCCAAAGAAACTCTATGGGAGGTTTAAGTTCAATAATTACCTAGTAGATTTGGAAGGTTTTGAGAATTCTGTCAAAGCTAATTGGATTAAGCCTGTTAGAGGGGCACCTATGCAGGTCTTATGGAACAAGTTACATAGGTTGAAACCTGTTCTTAAACAGCTTAATTACCACCCTAATGCTATTAGAAGGAACATTCTTAAAGCTAGGCAAACTCTTTTGTCAGCATAAAATGAACTTCAGAATAGCAGGTTTGATAGACATAAAATTGAGGAGATAAAGAAACTGACTGATGATATAATACACTGGAATCAAATGGAGGAAAAGCATCTTCTGCAGAGGTCAAAAATTGACTGGCTTAAAGTGGGTGATGGGAATAATGCCTTTTTCCATGCCTACTTGAAAGCTAAGCACAGTCAGAAAAATATGAATATCCTACAAAAAGATTATGGCTCCATTCTGCATAGTCAGCAGGATATCTTGCAGGAGGTAAGGGATTTTTATGCTAGTCTTATGGGAATGCATGATAAAACCTTGATCCATGTAGACATTGATGCTATGAGGAGGGGAAAACAACTCAGTCTACTGCAGAGAAACTTTTTGGTGGGCAAAGTCACTGAGAATGAGATTGAAAATGACCTCAAAGGAATTGGTGATCTTAAATCCCCATGTACTGATGGGTATGGAGCAAAAAAATTCAAATCCTGTTGGCAGTTTATTAAAGCAGATGTGGTGGCAACAATCATGAAGTTTTTTTATCAGAACAAAATTTTTATACCTTTCAATAAGACTGTGGTGGCCTTGATTCCAAAGAATGATCAAGCCAAAGGAATTAAGGATTATAGACCAATCGCAGGCTGCACTACATTCTACAAAATCATCTCTAGAATTATCTCAGCTAGATTAGGTACTGTATTTCAGGGGGTCTTGAATCATAGTCAGGCTGCTTTCATTCCTGGGCAGAATATCCATAACCATATTATGTTGGCTTATGAAATCATCAAAGGTTATACTAGGCAGACTGAAGCCCCTCGATGCATGCTGCAGATTGATCTCCAAAAGGCATATGATATGGTGGATTGGGGAGCGCTTGAGGTTATTCTGAGGGAGTTAGGCATTCCACCACAATTTATTCAGTGGATTATGCTTACAGTTACTACTGTTTCATATGAGTTTAATGTGAATGGTGTATTGACTGAGCCTATGCAAGCTTGTAGGGGTGTGAGACAAGGGGATCCACTCTCCCCCTTATTATTTGTAGCTATCATGGAATATTTGAGTAGATTGTTGCTCAAAATGCAGCATGATCCTAATTTCAAATTCCATACAAGGTGTGAAAAAATTGGCCTCACTAACCTTATGTTTGCAGATGATGTTCTACTTTTCAGTAAGGGAGATTGTAATTCTGTGAGGTTGCTAATGCAGGCTATGTCAACTTTCTCAACATCTACAGGTTTGGTTATTAATCCTATGAAATGCAAGATCTTTTTTGGAGGCAGGATTAATGACATCAAGCAGGATCTTTTGGGCTTAACCAGGTTTGAGGAGGGTAGGTTGCATGTGCGTTATTTGGGCATTCCCCTCACTAGCAGGAGACTTACCATAAATCATTACCTCCCTTTAATTGATAAAATAACATGCAGAATTCGACACTGGACTGCAAAATTATTGAGCTACGCGGGGAGAGTCCAACTTGTGAAGAGTATTTTGTTTGCTACAACACAGTACTGGCTCCAATGTCTTCCTCTTCCGGTATTTGTGATAAAGAAAATAAATGCCTTATGCAGATCATTTATTTGGAAAGGTTCTCCTGAGATTAGTCGAAAAATCCCTGTGGCGTGGAAGAAAGTCTGTAGGCCTAGTTCTCAAGGTGGTTTGAACGTGATCAATGTGGCAGTTTGGAATCAGGTATGCATGCTCAAATGTATGTGGAATTTATGCCGTAAAACTGATACTTTGTGGGTCAAATGGATCCACAGTTACTATATAAAAGATGGTAATATTATGGACATGGTTATCAATACAAACTGGTCTTGGGTCATGAAGAACATAATGCAGGGTAGAATCCTTACACCCCAACTCTCAGCTCCCTGGATTGACTACCTGCAAAAAGAAAGATTCCATATGGGAAAGGTGTACAGACAGCTCCTTGATGATGGTACTCGTGTTACATGGAGGAATTTAATCATAAAGAATGCTGCTAGACCCCGTTCTATTCTGACTTTATGGCAGGCATGCCATGGTAAACTGCCTACCAAAGAAAGACTTTGCAGATTTGGTTTTATTCAGGAGGACATTTGTAGCCTTTGTTTGGAGTATGTTGAAACCATTGAGCATGTGTTTTTTCAATGCCGGAACACTGGTAGGATATGGAAAGAAATTCCAAAATGGATGGAGGTGCAACATAGCCCCCTTGCCTGACAGGATGAGATTGATTGGGTCATTACTCAAACGAACAGGAAAGGGTGGAAAGGGGCTTTACTCAAACTTGGTTTTACGGAAACCCTCTATGGTATTTGGTGTCATAGGAATTCTATTACTTTTAATACCTTGGTTACAAAGAAAATAGAGGAGGAGATTATTGAGAATATTATATATAGGGGATGGTATAGTAAAAAACTAAGAAAGCATATAGCTGTGCTTATGCTGTAGATACTAGTCTTTTTTGCTTGCTGGATCATTTAATCGCACTTTGTACTTAAAAGTTTTTTGAATTAATACATATTCTTTTGATTCAAAAAAAAAATTCTTTTAAAAATAAAATATATTTCTCTTTGTAAATGGATATTTAATGTTTTCATTTTTGAAGGATTGTCTTTCTAGTTTATTATTTTGTTATATTAAATTTTAGGCAAATGGGACACAGATAGATTTTTGATACCCTAAATAGATTTATAACTGTATAACTAAGAAAAGAAAATATATCCAACTAATTTAAATTTCTATTTTCTATTATATTAATTTACACTAATCAAAGGTAAACAAAAATTAAATAATTTCTCAATTTCTTTCCATTCTAATCAACCACAAAGTAACAAGTCGTTTCATTCCAGTAATTTCTTTTTGAATTTCAATTTCTCACTCATCCTTCTCTTCTCTTAACTTAAATTTTAAATATTCTTCACATTTTCTCCATTATTTCTTATTTTAATTTTAATTTTTTCTCTCTTTATTTTTTCTTTCCCTTTTTATCTTTTCTAAGTATAAATAAAAAAAGATCAAAACCCTTTTCAAAACTCAAAATTTAGTCTCAACAGATAAATATAATTATTTTATAGTTCTTAAAAAGTTATTTATAATTATTAAAAACAATTATTTATAATTATTTAAAAAAACATAGTTATTAAAAAGTAATTTATAATTATAAAATTAAAAATGATTTTATCAAATTGGTTAGGAAACTAACGAGTCGTTATCAGCACACTGTCTATTTTATTTTTAATCAACAATTATTTTTATTTGAAAGGTAAAATTCTTTCTTTTTAATGTCAAAATTTTATTCCTTCATGTGTCCTCAATCATAAGTAATATGTAAACCAAGGTGAATGCTTCTCGATTCCACCTCAATCACCGTGCAAGTTCCCATATTGTTGGAGAAACCTCCAGACCACACTCCATTGTTATCTCTTAAAACTCCATCACAACTTGCTTTAAAGTTACCTTTGACCACTCCATTATTATTGAGTCTAATCCAAGGTTTGTTGGCATGACATAATCTTTGTTGTGTTTCCTTTGATTTCTCTAGTACCACAACATATGATAGGTAGTATCCATGGGCGGATCCATGTTTAGGCTAGGTGTGGCTATAGCCACACCAGTTTTTTTTCTTCTAATATTAATATATATTTAATTAATTAATTAATTTTAATATTTAATATTATATAACTCTTCAACTCACTTTTATCTCTTAATTTTCTTTCTCTTTTATTTCTTTCTCTCTCACACAGTAAACCCTTTCTCTTCTTCTCAAACCCCACCAACTTTCATATTTGTCTCTTTCTCTCATTAATCCAATAACCCCACTATTTTGCATTGTTTATGGGTGATTGAAAATCAAAGGTAAACTAACTACTTCAAAATTTTCTTATTCTTTTGTTCTATTTGAGTTGAACCCTAAAACCCCAATTTGTTTTAAAAAAGTAAATTTTCAATTTCTCATAAATATTTTCTTTACAATAAATTGTTCTTATTATTTTCTTTATAGAGTGAATAGCTAATTTTAATGGTTTCATTGTTCTCTTTATAGGATGAAGAAATTTTTTCCTATGCTTTCTAGAGACAAAGCTACTTCTTCGGTAAATCTAGAAGCATCGGAAACTCAACATCCAAGTGAGAGTATTAAAGTTGTCGATTATGAATTGTTGGAAACCGATCCAGGAATTAGGCCTCCAATTTCAAGCTATCATCCTGACATCCAAAATGAGGTAAGGAAAGCTTATTTAAAAATAGGTCGTCATAAACCTCCTTACAATTTTGTTTACCCTTGGTCTGTTCAAGGTAATCAAAGACGTAGATTTTGCAAAAATTGGTTTGATTTGTATGATTGGATTGATTATAGTGAATCTAAGGACCTGGCATTTTGCTTGCCATGTTTTTTGTTTAAGAATGTCTCTAAATATGGGGGAGATCACTTTGTGACAGAGGGATTTGGTGATTGGAAGAATTCTCACAGATTGGATAATCATGGAACTTCTTCCAATAGTCATATTGATTGTGTGCATATGAGTTACACTCTCATGAACCCAAACCAAAGTATTAAGGCTGCATTTGTTAATCAAACTAAACAAATGAATTCTGAATATCGTGTTCGTGTAAACACATCTCTTATAGCTACTAAGTTTCTTTTGAGGTGTGGCATGCCATTTAGAGGGAGTGACGAGTCCTTTAACTCTTTATTTAAGGGGCCATTTCTTGAGTTGGTGGACACTCTAAAGGAAATTAACCCAGAGATAGCTAAGGTAATAAATTGTGCTCCAGGAAATAACTTTATGACTGCCCCTAAGATTCAAAAGGATCTTGCTGCTGCTTGTGCATGTGAAATAACTAAACAAATTGTATGTGATATTGCGGATGATGTGTTTTGTGTTTTGATTGATGAATCCGGTGACGTTGCTGGTAAAGAACAAATGGCTGTTGTTATTCGCTATGTTAATAGTGATGGTTTGGTAAAAGAAAGGTTTCTTGGGATTGTTAGTGTTAAAGAAACAAGTGCTAAGTCACTTAAGGAGGCACTTGAGAAGTTGTTGTCTATTAATGGCTTGAGTTTATCTAGCATAAGGGGGCAAGGATATGATGGAGCTAGCAATATGCGAGGTAAGTTTGGTGGTTTGAGAACTTTAATTCAAAATGAAAATCCATCAGCTTATTATGTGCATTGTTTTTCCCATCAACTTCAATTAGCACTTGTTGCATGTGCTAAGACTCACAAAGATGTTAGTGGTTTTTTCGGTAAGGTCAATATGCTTGTTAATTTCATACGGTCTTCTAACAAGAGACAAGAATTGCTTCGGGACAAATAAGTATCTCAATTTGCTAAATTGATTGAAGAGGGTGAGATAGAGACTGGTAGTGGATTAAATCAAGAATCGTCTATTGCTAGAGCGGGTGACACTCGTTGGGGTTCCCACTTTAGGACTCTCATTAGTTTGATGACTTTATATGGTGCCATTATTGAGGTACTTGAAGAAGTCGGGAAAGATACGTCATTTGAAAAATATGGTGAAACTATGCTTTTGCTAGATGTGCTTCAGTCCTTTGATTTTATTTTCATGTTATACACGATGGTTGAGATTTTAGGATTTACAAATAATTTAAGTGTAGTGCTACAAAAGCGTGATCAAGATCTTTTGAATGCTTTATCACTTGTCAAAGCCACCAAACAGGAATTACAAGAAATGAGAAATGATGGATGGGAAGAACTTATATCTAAGGTTATGGAAATTTGCAATAAGCATGATATTGATGTGCCTGATTTGGATGCAGCGTACGTGCAAGGGAAGAAACCTAGACGACATGCTATCACTTCTAGTGTTTCTAATTTGCATCATTATAAGCATGATTGTTTATGTAGTGTTTTAGATTTGCAGTTGCATGAGCTCAATGCTAGGTTTGATGAAGAGAATACTGAACTTTTACAATGTGTTTCATGTTTGAGTCCCTCATCATCATTTGAATCTTTTGATGTGAAAAAATTATTGAGGATGGTTGAACTTTATCCAAATGATGTTGTAGATATGCCGGAAGTGGCGGTACGACATCAGCTTCAGAATTATGTTAGAAATGTTCGATGTGATCCAAAATTTGCAAATTTAAACGGACTTTCAGATCTTTGTGCAAAACTTGTGGAAACAAAAAAATGCAACACTTTTGATATAGTTTATAAGCTTCTGAAGTTGGCTTTAGTCTTTCCAGTAGCAACTGCGAGCGTGAAACGTGTTTTTTCAGCTATGAAGTTTGTGAAGAGTCAGCTATGTAACAAAATGGGTGATCAATGGTTAAATGATCGTCTTGTAACTTTTATAGAAAGAGATGTTCTTGGAACAATTAACAATGATGTTATTTTAGCTCATTTTCAAGAAATTGATACTAGACGGTTTTCATTGTAAATACACTTCATCAAACAATATTATTTTTTATTTTCAATATATTTTAGTCGATAATTTCTTTTATGTTTAGCCACACCAATATATAAAGTCTGGATCCGCCCCTGGTAGTATCCCAAATCTCCCTCCAGTCTTGATCATTTATGGCATTCATATTGAGCTTAATATATTCCTATAAATCACAGTAAAAAAATTCTCCCATTTTATTTCATCCACCAGATAATTTCAAATCTACTTAGCATTGGTATAGTCTCGCAAAACATAAGTGATTGATTCAACTTTGTCTGAGTAATTAGGACAATAAGAGTTGCCAATATGTTTGTGAGAAAGCCACATATTGGTAATGTGACAGTTATGTTTCACCATCCACATAAATGTTCTAATTCTTTCAAGTACCCCAAAACTCCAAATTCTGCTCCACTCTTCTGAGTTATCATAATTGTAAGTGCATTCAAGAAAATCATAAGTGCTAGAGACACTGAAAATACTTGTGTTTGTTACTCACTACAAGAAAGGACCTCCCTTGCGAAGTGTTTTTGTGACGTGATTATCACGTGGCAAAAAATTGTCTGTTGCGACGTGATAATCACGTCACTACATTTTTTAATGTTAAATATAATAGATGTTAACTTATCACGCGGGGATTTATATTTTTTATTATTAAAAAATAGTTACGGCGTGTTTATCACGTCGCAACTTTTAAATTTTAAAAAAAATAAATTAAAAGGTTTGGCGCTCAGAAAGAGGGAAGTTTGAAAATTTTATACAATTGATTACAACGTGGAAATCATGTCGCAAATATTTAAGAGAAATATTGTCTAACTTTGAACTGATGGGATGTAGGTTGAGTAATAATGGTTTCTGACCGTTGGGTGTTGCGACGTGATTATCACGTGGCAAAGTTGCAACGTAATAATCATGTCACTGATAGGCTAATAATTTAATTGACCGTTGTGGGTTACGACATGAATATCACGTGACAAAGTTGCAACGTGATATTCAAGTCGCTGACGTCTTTATATACATTGCGCATTCATTCTTCACAAACACACCCATCTCATTATATTTTGATTATGTAATCTTCTTCTTCCCTTACCAAGTCAGTTCTTCGTTCTTCTCCCATTCCCCACTAATCTTTCAATTTTTAACTTGTTACTCAAGTATCAGGTATAGTTTTTTGTTCTTTTATTTTTTCAATTTAATTTAATTATTGCATTTAATATTTATATTTATTTTGATTTAGTTAAAATTTTGATTTTTTGGTCAAGGATTAAGCAATATTGAAGGGATTTATTGGTAGTAGATTGAGCAATATTGACAAAGATTGAAGGAGATTGAAGAAGAGGTATTTTAGTTGTTTAATTTTTTTCCTGAAATTTTCATTGGGTTATTATGTTTTAGTTGTGTTAGTTATATTTTACTTTTTTTGTTGTTATATATATTTTTAAAGTAGATATATAATATATATTTTGATAAAATAGAAGAAAAAAAATGATTTTTTTTTTAAAATAGAAAATATATAATGTATTTTAAAAACAGAAATATAATATATATATTTTTTAAAATAGAAAAATAATTTATAACAGAAATATAATATATTTTTTATATTTTTTTTTATAAAATAGAAGAAAATTTTTTTTAAACAAAATATATTAATATTTTATATTTTGTAAATTATATATAAAAACAGAATATATTATATATGTATTGTAAATTATAGAATATATTAGGTATGTATATTTGAGATAAAATAAAACAGAATACATTAATAGTTAATGTTTTGTAACAAAATATTATATATATATATATATATATATATATATATATACATATATATACATATATATATATATATATATATACATATATATACATATATATATATATATATACATATACATATATATTTTATATATATATATATAT
>CATIWC010001043.1:0-30181 GCA_948472305.1 Vicia faba
TATACCATAATACAATATAGATATGGTGAATAAATATACTATCGAGACTCATTAGATAAGTTGAATTATTTCAAATGTATATGGAATATGTGTCATTAAGTAATAGTCTTTTAACTTAGTTTCTTAGTGAAGAAGTAACCTAAAATTTGGTTATGGAGAAGAAGGAAAATACTGATATTGTTTACATCTATTATACCATAATACAATATGAATATCGTGAATAAATATACTATCGAGACTCATTAGATAATTTAAATAATTTCAAATGTATATGGAATATGTGTCATTAAGTAATAGCCTTTTAACTTTGTTTCTTAGTGATGAAGTAACCTATGATTTGGTGACGGAGAATTAGAAAATACTGAAACTGTTTACATCTATCATACCATAATACAATATGAATATGGTGAATAAATATACTATCGAGACTCATTAGTTAATTTGAATTATTTCAAATGTATATGGAATATGTGTCATTAAGTAATAGTCTTTTAACTTAGTTTCTTAGTGATGAAGTAACCTTAAATTTGGTGATGGAGAAGAAGAAAAATATTGAAATTGTTTACATCTATTATACCATAACACAATATGAATATGGTGGATAAATATACTATCGAGACTCATTAGATAATTTGAGCCATTTCAAATGTATATGGAATATGTGTCATTAAGTAATAGTCTTTTAACTTAGTTTCTTAGTGATGAAGTAACCTAAAATTTGGTGATGGAGAATTAGAAAATACTGAAACTGTTTACATCTATTATACCATAATACAATATAAATATGGTGAATACATATACTATCGAGACTCATTAGATAATTTGAATTATTTAAAATGTATATGGAATATTTGTCATTAAGTAATAGTCTTTAAACTTAGTTTCTTAGTGATGAAGTAACCTAAGATTTGGTGATGGAGAATTAGAAAATACTGAAACTGTTTACATCTATTATACCATAATACAATATGAATATGATGGATAAATATACTATCGAGACTCATTAGATAATTTGAATTATTTCAAATGTATATGTAATATGTATCATTAAGTTTTAGTCTTTTAACTTAGTTTCTTAGTGATGAAGTAACCTAAGATTTGGTGATGGAGAAATAGAAAATACTGAAACTGTTTACATCTAATATACCATAATACAATATAGATATGGTGAATAAATATACTATCGAGACTCATTAGATAATTTGAATTATTTCAAATGTATATGGAATATGTGTCATTAAGTAATACTATTTTAACTTAGTTTCTTAGTGAAGAAGTAACCTAAAATTTGGTTATGGAGAAGAAGGAAAATACTGATATTGTTTACATCTATTATACCATAATACAATATGAATATCGTGATTAAATATACTATCGAGACTCATTAGATAATTTAAATTATTTCAAATGTATATGGAATATGTGTCATTAAGTTTATAGCCTTTTAACTTTGTTTCTTAGTGATGAAGTAACCTAAAATTTGGTGATGGAGAAGAAGAAAAATATTGAAATTGTTTACATCTATTATACCATAATACAATATGAATATGGTGAATAAATATACTATCGAGACTCATTATATAATTTGAATTATTTTCAATGTATATAAAATATGTGTCATCAATTAATAGTCTTTTAACTTAGTTTCTTAGTGATGAAGTAACCTAAATTTTGGTTATGGAGAAGAAAAAAATATTGAAATTGTTTACATCTATTATACCATAATACAATATGAATATCGTGAATAAATATACTATCGAGACTCATTAGATAATTTGAATTATTTCAAATGTATATGGAATATGTGTCATTAAGTAATAGTCTTTTAACTTAGTTTCTTAGTGATGAAGTAACCTAAAATTTGGTGATGGAAATTAGAAAATACTGAAACTGTTTACATGTATTATACCATAATACAATATGAATATGGTGAATAAATATACTACCGAGACTCATTAGATAATTTGAATTATTTCAAATGTATAGGAATATGCGTCATTAATTAATAGTCTTTTAACTTAGTTTCTTAGTGATGACGTAACCTAAGATTTGGTGCTGGAGAATTAGAAAAATAATGAAACTGTTTACATGTATTATACCATAATACAATATGAATATGGTGAATAAATATACTATCGAGACTCATTAGATAATTTGAATTATTTCAAATGTATATGGAATATGTGTCATAAGTAATAGTCTTTTAACTTAGTTTCTTAGTGATGAAATAACCTAAGATTTGGTGATGGAGAATTAGAAAATACTGAAACTGGTTACATGTATTATACCATAATATAATATGAATATGGTGAATAAATATACTATCGAGACTCATTAGATAATTTGAATTATTTCAAATGTATATGGAATATGTGTCATTAAGTAATAGTCTTTTAACTTAGTTTCTTAGTGATGAAGTAACCTAAAATTTGGTGATGGAGAATTAGAAAATACTGAAACTGTTTACATCTATTATACCATAATACAATATGAATATGGTATTAGATAATTTGAATTATTTCAAATGTATATGGAATATGTGTCATTAAGTAATAGTCTTTTAACTTAGTTTCTTAGTGATGAAGTAACCTAAGATTTGGTGATGGAGAATTAGAAAATACTGAAACTGTTTACATGTATTATACCATAATACAATATGAATATGGTGAATAAATATACTATCGAGACTCATTAGATAATTTGAATTATTTCAAATGTATATGGAATATGTGTCATTAAGTAATAGTCTTTTAACTTAGTTTCTTAGTGATGAACTAACCTAAGATTTTGTGATGGAGAATTAGAAAATACTGAAACTGTTTACATCTATTATACCATAATACAATATGAATATGGTGGATAAATATACTATTGAGACTAATTAGATAATTTGAATTATTTCAAATGTATATGGAATATGTGTCATTAAGTAATAGTCTTTTAACTTAGTTTCTTAGTGATGAAGTAACCTAAGATTTGGTGATGGAGAATTAGAAAATACTGAAACTGTTTACATCTATTATACAATAATACAATATGAATATGGTGAATAAATATACTATCGAGACTCATTAGATAATTTGAATTATTTCAAATGTATATGGAATATGTGTCATTAAGTAATAGTCTTTTAACTTAGTTTCTTAGTGATGAAGTAACCTAAGATTTGGTGATGGAGAATTAGAAAATACTGAAACTGTTTACATCTATTATACCATAATACAATATGAATATGGTGAATAAATATACTATCGAGACTCATTAGATAATTTGAATTATTTAAAATGTAAATGGAATATGTGTCATTAAGTAATAGTCTTTAAACTTAGTTTCTTAGTGATGAAGTAACCTAAGATTTGGTGATGGAGAATTAGAAAATACTGAAACTGTTTACATCTATTATATCATAATACAATATGAATATGATGGATAAATATACTATCGAGACTCATTAGATAATTTGAATTATTTCAAATGTATATGGAATATGTATCATTAAGTTTTAGTCTTTTAACTTAGTTTCTTAGTGATGAAGTAACCTAAGATTTGGTGATGGAGAAATAGAAAATACTAAAACTGTTTACATCTAATATACCATAATACAATATAGATATGGTGAATAAATATACTATCGAGACTCATTAGATAAGTTGAATTATTTCAAATGTATATGGAATATGTGTCATTAAGTAATAGTCTTTTAACTTAGTTTCTTAGTGAAGAAGTAACCTAAAATTTGGTTATGGAGAAGAAGGAAAATACTGATATTGTTTACATCTATTATACCATAATACAATATGAATATCGTGAATAAATATACTATCGAGACTCATTAGATAATTTAAATAATTTCAAATGTATATGGAATATGTGTCATTAAGTAATAGCCTTTTAACTTTGTTTCTTAGTGATGAAGTAACCTATGATTTGGTGACGGAGAATTAGAAAATACTGAAACTGTTTACATCTATCATACCATAATACAATATGAATATGGTGAATAAATATACTATCGAGACTCATTAGTTAATTTGAATTATTTCAAATGTATATGGAATATGTGTCATTAAGTAATAGTCTTTTAACTTAGTTTCTTAGTGATGAAGTAACCTTAAATTTGGTGATGGAGAAGAAGAAAAATATTGAAATTGTTTACATCTATTATACCATAACACAATATGAATATGGTGGATAAATATACTATCGAGACTCATTAGATAATTTGAGCCATTTCAAATGTATATGGAATATGTGTCATTAAGTAATAGTCTTTTAACTTAGTTTCTTAGTGATGAAGTAACCTAAAATTTGGTGATGGAGAATTAGAAAATACTGAAACTGTTTACATCTATTATACCATAATACAATATAAATATGGTGAATACATATACTATCGAGACTCATTAGATAATTTGAATTATTTAAAATGTATATGGAATATTTGTCATTAAGTAATAGTCTTTAAACTTAGTTTCTTAGTGATGAAGTAACCTAAGATTTGGTGATGGAGAATTAGAAAATACTGAAACTGTTTACATCTATTATACCATAATACAATATGAATATGATGGATAAATATACTATCGAGACTCATTAGATAATTTGAATTATTTCAAATGTATATGTAATATGTATCATTAAGTTTTAGTCTTTTAACTTAGTTTCTTAGTGATGAAGTAACCTAAGATTTGGTGATGGAGAAATAGAAAATACTGAAACTGTTTACATCTAATATACCATAATACAATATAGATATGGTGAATAAATATACTATCGAGACTCATTAGATAATTTGAATTATTTCAAATGTATATGGAATATGTGTCATTAAGTAATACTATTTTAACTTAGTTTCTTAGTGAAGAAGTAACCTAAAATTTGGTTATGGAGAAGAAGGAAAATACTGATATTGTTTACATCTATTATACCATAATACAATATGAATATCGTGATTAAATATACTATCGAGACTCATTAGATAATTTAAATTATTTCAAATGTATATGGAATATGTGTCATTAAGTTTATAGCCTTTTAACTTTGTTTCTTAGTGATGAAGTAACCTAAAATTTGGTGATGGAGAAGAAGAAAAATATTGAAATTGTTTACATCTATTATACCATAATACAATATGAATATGGTGAATAAATATACTATCGAGACTCATTATATAATTTGAATTATTTTCAATGTATATAAAATATGTGTCATCAATTAATAGTCTTTTAACTTAGTTTCTTAGTGATGAAGTAACCTAAATTTTGGTTATGGAGAAGAAAAAAATATTGAAATTGTTTACATCTATTATACCATAATACAATATGAATATCGTGAATAAATATACTATCGAGACTCATTAGATAATTTGAATTATTTCAAATGTATATGGAATATGTGTCATTAAGTAATAGTCTTTTAACTTAGTTTCTTAGTGATGAAGTAACCTAAAATTTGGTGATGGAAAAGAAGGAAAATACTGAAATTGTTTACATCTATTATACCATAATACAATATGAATATGGTGGGTAAATATACTATCGAGACTCATTAGATAATTTGAATTATTTCAAATGTATATGGAATATGTGTCATTAAGTAATAGTCTTTTAACTTAGTTTCTTAGTGATGAAGTAACCTAAGATTTGGTGATAGAGAATTAGAAAATACTGAAATTGTTTACATCTATTATACCATAATACAATATGAATATGGTGAATAAATATACTATCGAGACTCATTAGATAATTTGAATTATTTCAAATGTATATGGAATATGTGTCATTAAGTAATAGTCTTTTAACTTAGTTTCTTAGTGATGAAATAACCTAAGATTTGGTGATGGAGAATTAGAAAATACTGAAACTGGTTACATGTATTATACCATAATATAATATGAATATGGTGAATAAATATACTATCGAGACTCATTAGATAATTTGAATTATTTCAAATGTATATGGAATATGTGTCATTAAGTAATAGTCTTTTAACTTAGTTTCTTAGTGATGAAGTAACCTAAAATTTGGTGATGGAGAATTAGAAAATACTGAAACTGTTTACATCTATTATACCATAATACAATATGAATATGGTGAATAAATATACAATCGAGACTCATTAGATAATTTGAATTATTTCAAATGTATATGAAATATGTGTCATTAAGTAATAGTCTTTTAACTTAGTTTCTTAGTGATGAAGTAACCTAAGATTTGGTGATGGAGAACTAGAAAATACTGAAACTGTTTACATCTATTATACCATAATACAATATGAATATGGTGAATAAATATACTATCGAGACTCATTAGATAATTTGAATTATTTCAAATGTATATGGAATATGTGTCATTAAGTAATAGTCTTTTAACATTGTTTCTTAGTGATGAAGTAACCTTAAATTTGGTGATGGAGAAGAAGAAAAATATTGAAATTGTTTACATCTATTATACCATAATACAATATGAATATGGTGGATAAATATACTACCGAGACTCATTAAATAATTTGAATCATTTCAAATGTATATGGAATATGTGTCATTAAGTAATAGTCTTTTAACTTAGTTTCTTAGTGATGAAGTAACCTAAAATTTGGTGATGGAGAATTAGAAAATATTGAAACTGTTTACATCTATTATACCATAATACAATATAAATATGGTGAATAAATATACTATCGAGAATCATTAGATAATTTGAATTATTTCAAATGTATAAGGAATAAGCGTCATTAATTAATAGTCTTTTAACTTAGTTTCTTAGTGATGAAGTAACCTAAGATTTGGTGATGGAGAATTAGAAAATAATGAAACTGTTTACATGTATTATACCATAATACAATATGAATTATGGTGAATAAATATACTATCGAGACTCATTAGATAATTTGAATTATTTCAAATGTATATGGAATATGTGTCATTAAGTAACAGTCTTTTAACTTAGTTTCTTAGTGATGAAGTAACCTAAGATTTGGTGATGGAGAATTAGAAAATACTGAAACTGTTTACATGTATTATACCATAATACAATATGAATATGGTGAATAAATATACTATCGAGACTCATTAGATAATTTGAATTATTTCAAATGTATATGGAATATGTGTCATTAAGTAATAGTCTTTTAACTTAGTTTCTTAGTGATGAAGTAACCTAAAATTTGGTGATGGAGAATTAGAAAATACTGAAACTGTTTACATCTTTTATACCATAATACAATATAAATATGGGGAATAAATATACTATCGAGACTCATTAGATAATTTGAATTATTTCAAATGTATATGGAATATGTGTCATTAAGTAATAGTCTTTTAACTTAGTTTTTTAGTGATGAAGTAACCTAAAATTTGATGATGGAGAATTAGAAAATACTGAAACTGTTTACATCTATTATACCATAATACAATATGAATATGGTGAATAAATATACTATCGAGACTCATTAGATAATTTGAATTATTTCAAATGTATATGGAATATGTGTCATTAAGTAATAGTCTTTTAACTTAGTTTCTTAGTGATGAAGTAACCTTAAATTTGGTGATGGAGAATAAGAAAAATATTGAAATTGTTTACATCTATTATACCATAATACAATATGAATATGGTGGATAAATATACTATCGAGACTCATTAGATAATTTGAATCATTTCAAATGTATATGGAATATGTGTCATTAAGTAATAGTCTTTTAACTTAGTTTCTTAGTGACGAAGTAACCTAAAATTTGGTGATGGAGAATTAGAAAATACTGAAACTGTTTACATCTATTATACCATAATACAATATGAATATGATGGATAAAGATACTATCGAGACTCATTAGATAATTTGAATTATTTCAAATGTATATGGAATATGTATCATTAAGTTTTAGTCTTTTAACTTAGTTTCTTAGTGATGAAGTAACCTAAGATTTGGTGATGGAGAATTAGAAAATACTGAAACTGTTTAAATCTAATATACCATAATACAATATAAATATGGTGA
This sequence comes from Vicia faba, assembly GCA_948472305.1. NCBI lineage: Eukaryota > Viridiplantae > Streptophyta > Magnoliopsida > Fabales > Fabaceae > Vicia > Vicia faba. The sequence continues at coordinate 7,999 of CATIWC010001043.1, forward strand.
ATAAATATACTATCGAGACTCATCAGATAATTTGAATTATTTCAAATGTATATGGAATATGTGTCATTAAGTAATAGTCTTTTAACTTAGTTTCTTAGTGATGAAGTAACCTAAGATTTGGTGATGGAGAATTAGAAAATACTGAAACTGTTTACATCTATTATACCATAATACAATATGAATATGGTGGGTAAATATACTATCGAGACTCATTAGATAATTTGAATTATTTCAAATGTATATGGAATATGTGTCATTAAGTAATAGTCTTATAACGTAGTTCCTTAGTGATGAAGTAACCTAAAATTTGGTGATGGAAAAGAAGAAAAATATTGAAATTGTTTACATCTAATATACCATAATACAATATGAATATGGTGAATAAATATACTATTGAGACTCATTATATAATTTGAATTATTTTCAATGTATATAAAATATGTGTCATCAATTAATAGTCTTTTAACTTAGTTTCTTAGTGATGAAGTAACCTAAAATTTGGTGATGGAGAAGAAAAAAATACTTAAATTGTTTACATCTATTATACCATAATACAATACGAATATGGTGAATAAATATACTATCGAGACTCATTAGATAATTTGAATTATTTCAAATGTATACCGAATATGTGTTATTAAGTAATAGTCTTTTAACTTAGTTTCTTAGTGATGAACTAACCTAAGATTTGGTGATGGAGAATTAGAAAATACTGAAACTATTTACATGTATTATACCATAATACAATATGAATATGGTGAATAAATATACTATCGAGACTCATTAGATAATTTGAATTATTTCAAATGTATAAGGAATATGGGTCATTAATTAATAGTCCTTTTAATTTAGTTTCTTAGTGATGAAGTAACCTAAGATTTGGTGATGGAGAATTAGAAAATAATTAAACTGTTTACATGTATTATACCATAATACAATATGAATATGGTGAATAAATATACTATCGAGACTCATTAGATAATTTGAATTATTTCAAATGTATATGGAATATGTGTCATTTAGTAATAGTCTTTTAACTTAGTTTCTTAGCGATGAAGTAACCTAAGATTTGTTGATGGAGAATTAGAAAATACTGAAACTGTTTAGATCTATTATACCATAATACAATTTGACTATGGTGGATAAATATACTATCGAGACTCATTAGATAATTTGAATTATTTCATATGTATATATAATATGTGTCATTAAGTAATAGTCTTTTAACTTAGTTTCTTGGTGAAGAAGTAACCTAAAATTTGGTGATGGAGAAGAAGAAAAATATTGAAATTGTTTACATCTATTATACCATAATACAATATGAATATGGTGGATAAATATACTATCGAGACTCATTAGATAATTTGAATCATTTCAAATGTATATGGAATATGTGTCATTAAGTAATAGTCTTTTAACTTAGTTTCTTAGTGATGAAGTAACCTAAAATTTGGTGATGGAGAATTAGAAAATACTGAAACTGTTTACATCTATTATACGATAATACAATATAAATATGGTGAATAAATATACTATATAGACTCATTAGATAATTTGAATTATTTCAAATGTATATGGAATATGTGTCATTAAGTAATAGTCTTTAAACTTAGTTTCTTAGTGATGAAGTAACCTATGATTTGATGATGGAGAATTAGAAAATACTGAAACTGTTTACATCTATTATATCATAATACAATATGAATATGATGGATAAATATACTATCGAGACTCATTAGATAATTTGAATTATTTCAAATGTATATGGAATATGTATCATTAAGTTTTAGTCTTTTAACTTAGTTTCTTAGTGATGAAGTAACCTAAGATTTGGTGATGGAGAATTAGAAAAACTGAAACTGTTTACATCTAATATACCATAATACAATATAGATATGGTGAATAAATATACTATCGAGACTCATTAGATAATTTGAATTATTTCAAATGTATATGGAATATGTGTCATTAAGTAATAGTCTTTTAACTTAGTTTCTTAGTGATGAAGTAACCAAAGATTTGGTGATGGAGAATTAGAAAATACTGAAACTGTTTACATGTATTATACCATAATACAATATGAATATGGTGAATAAATATACTATCGAGACTCATTAGATAATTTGAATTATTTCAAATGTATAAGGAATATGTGTCATTAATTAATAGTCTTTTAACTTAGTTTCTTAGTGATTAAGTAACCTAAGATTTGGTGATGGCGAATTAGAAAATAATGAAATTGTTTACATGTATTATACCATAATACAATATGAATATGGTGGATAAATATACTATCGAGACTCATTAGATAATTTGAATTATTTCAAATGTATATATAATATGTGTCATTAAGTAATAATCTTTTAACTTAGTTTCTTGGTGAAGAAGTAACCTAAAATTTGGTGATGGAAAAGAAGGAAAATACTGAATTGTTTACATCTATTATACCAAAATACAATATGAATATGGTGAATAAATATACTATCGAGACTCATTAGATAATTTGAATTATTTCAAATGTATATGGAATATGTGTCATTAAGTAATAGTCTTTTAACTTAGTTTCTTAGTGATGAAGTAACCTAAGATTTGGTGATGGAGAATTAGAAAATACTGAAACTGTTTACATGTATTATACCATAATACAATATGAATATGGTGAATAAATATACTATCGAGACTCATTAGATAATTTGAATTATTTCAAATGTATATGGAATATGTGTCATTAAGTAATAGTCTTTTAACTTAGTTTCTTAGTGATGAAGTAACCTAAAATTTGGTGATGGAGAAGAAGAAAAATATTGAAATTGTTTACATCTATTATACCATAATACAATATGAATATGGTGGATAAATATACTATCGAGACTCATTAGATAATTTGAATCATTTCAAATGTATATGGAATATGTGTCATTAAGTAATAGTCTTTTAACTTAGTTTCTTAGTGATGAAGTAACCTAAAATTTGGTGATGGAGAATTAGAAAATACTGAAACTGTTTACATCTATTATACCATAATACAATATAAATATGGTGAATAAATATACTATATAGACTCATTAGATAATTTGAATTATTTCAAATGTATATGGAATATGTGTCATTAAGTAATAGTCTTTAAACTTAGTTTCTTAGTGATGAAGTAACATATGATTTGGTGATGGAGAATTAGAAAATACTGAAATTGTTTACATCTATTATACCATAACACAATATGAATATGATGGATAAATATACTATCGAGACTCATTAGATAATTTGAATTATTTCAAATGTATATGGAATGTGTATCATTAAGTTTTAGTCTTTCAACTTAGTTTCTTAGTGATGAAGTAACCTAAGATTTGGTGATGGAGAATTAGAAAATACTGAAACTGTTTACATCTAATATACCATAATACAATATAGATATGGTGAATAAATATACTATCGAGACTCATTAGATAATTTGAATTATTTCAAATGTATAGGGAATATGTATCATTAAGTTTTAGTCTTTCAACTTAGTTTCTTAGTGATGAAGTAACCTAAGATTTGGTGATGGAGAATTAGAAAATACTGAAACTGTTTACATCTAATATACCATAATACAATATAGATATGGTGAATAAATATACTATCGAGACTCATTAGATAATTTGAATTATTTCAAATGTATATGGAATATGTGTCATTAAGTAATAGTGTTTTAACTTAGTTTCTTAGTGAAGAAGTAACCTAAAATTTGGTTATGGAGAAGAAGGAAAATACTGAAATTGTTTACATCTATTATACCATAATACAACATGAATATGGTGAATAAATATACTATCGAGACTCATTAGATAATTTAAATTATTTCAAATGTATATGGAATATGTGTCATTAAGTAATAGTCTTTTAACTTTGTTTCTTGGTGATGAAGTAAGCTAAAATTTTGTGATGGAGAAGAATAAAAATATTGAAATTGTTTACATCTATTATACCATAATACAATATGAATATGTTGAATAAATATACTATCGAGACTCATTATATAATTTGAATTATTTTTAATGTATATAAAATATGTGTCATCAATTAATAGTCTTTTAACTTAGTTTCTTAGTGATGAAGTAACCTAAAATTTGGTGATGGAGAAGAAAAAAAATACTGAAATTGTTTACATCTATTATACCATAATACAATATGAATATGGTGAATAAATATACTATCGAGACTCATTAGATAATTTGAATCATTTCAAATGTATATGGAATATGTGTCATTAAGTAATAGTCTTTTAACTTAGTTTCTTAGTGATGAAGTAACCTAAAATTTGGTGATGGAGAATTAGAAAATACTGAAACTGTTTACATCTATTATACCATAATACAATATAAATATGGTGAATAAATATACTATATAGACTCATTAGATAATTTGAATTATTTCAAATGTATATGGAATATGTGTCATTAAGTAATAGTCTTTAAACTTAGTTTCTTAGTGATGAAGTAACATATGATTTGGTGATGGAGAATTAGAAAATACTGAAATTGTTTACATCTATTATACCATAACACAATATGAATATGATGGATAAATATACTATCGAGACTCATTAGATAATTTGAATTATTTCAAATGTATATGGAATGTGTATCATTAAGTTTTAGTCTTTCAACTTAGTTTCTTAGTGATGAAGTAACCTAAGATTTGGTGATGGAGAATTAGAAAATACTGAAACTGTTTACATCTAATATACCATAATACAATATAGATATGGTGAATAAATATACTATCGAGACTCATTAGATAATTTGAATTATTTCAAATGTATAGGGAATATGTATCATTAAGTTTTAGTCTTTCAACTTAGTTTCTTAGTGATGAAGTAACCTAAGATTTGGTGATGGAGAATTAGAAAATACTGAAACTGTTTACATCTAATATACCATAATACAATATAGATATGGTGAATAAATATACTATCGAGACTCATTAGATAATTTGAATTATTTCAAATGTATATGGAATATGTGTCATTAAGTAATAGTGTTTTAACTTAGTTTCTTAGTGAAGAAGTAACCTAAAATTTGGTTATGGAGAAGAAGGAAAATACTGAAATTGTTTACATCTATTATACCATAATACAACATGAATATGGTGAATAAATATACTATCGAGACTCATTAGATAATTTAAATTATTTCAAATGTATATGGAATATGTGTCATTAAGTAATAGTCTTTTAACTTTGTTTCTTAGTGATGAAGTAAGCTAAAATTTTGTGATGGAGAAGAATAAAAATATTGAAATTGTTTACATCTATTATACCATAATACAATATGAATATGTTGAATAAATATACTATCGAGACTCATTATATAATTTGAATTATTTTTAATGTATATAAAATATGTGTCATCAATTAATAGTCTTTTAACTTAGTTTCTTAGTGATGAAGTAACCTAAAATTTGGTGATGGAGAAGAAAAAAAATACTGAAATTGTTTACATCTATTATACCATAATACAATATGAATATGGTGAATAAATATACTATCGAGACTCATTAGATAATTTGAATTATTTCAAATGTATATGGAATATGTGTCATTAAGTAATAGTCTTTTAACTTAGTTTCTTAGTGATGAAGTAACCTAAGATTTGGTGATGGAGAATTAGAAAATACTGAAACTGTTTACATCTATTATACCATAATACAATATGAATATGGTGAATAAATATACTATCGGGACTCATTAGATAATTTGAATTATTTCAAATGTATAAGGAATATGCGTCATTAATTAATAGTCTTTTAACTTAGTTTCTTAGTGATGAAGTAACCTAAGATTTGGTGATGGAGAATTCGAAAATAATGAAACTGTTTACATGTATTATACCATAATACAATATGAATATGGTGAATAAATATACTATCGAGACTCATTAGATAATTTGAATTATTTCAAATGTATATGGAATATGTGTCATTAAGTAATAGTCTTTTAACTTAGTTTCTTAGTGATGAAGTAACCTAAGATTTGGTGATGGAGAATTAGAAAATACTGAAACTGTTTACATGTATTATACCATAATACAATATGAATGTGGTGAATAAATATACTATCGAGACTCATTAGATAATTTGAATTATTTCAAATGTATATGGAATATGTGTCATTAAGTAATAGTCTTTTAACTTAGTTTCTTAGTGATGAAGTAACCTAAAATTTGGTCATGGAGAATTAGAAAATACTGAAACTGTTTACATCTATTATACCATAATACAATATGAATATGGTGAATAAATATACTATCGAGACTCATTAGATAATTTGAATTATTTCAAATGTATATAGAATATGTGTCATTAAGTAATAATCTTTTAACTTAGTTTCTTAGTGATGAAGTAACCTAAGATTTGGTGATGGAGAATTAGAAAATACTGAAACTGTTTACATCTATCATACCATAATACAATATGAATATGGTGAATAAATATACTATCGAGACTCATTAGATAATTTGAATTATTTCAAATGTATATGGAATATGTGTCATTAAGTAATAGTCTTTTAACTTAGTTTCTTAGTGATGAAGTAACCTTAAATTTGGTGATGGAGAAGAAGAAAAATATTGAAATTGTTTACATCTATTATACCATAATTCAATATGAATATGGTGGATAAATATACTATCGAGTCTCATTAGATAATTTGAATCATTTCAAATGTATATGGAATATGTGTCATTAAGTAATAGTCTTTTAACTTAGTTTCTTAGTGATGAAGTAACCTAAAATTTGGTGATGGAGAATTAGAAAATACCGAAACTGTTTACATCTATTATACCATAATACAATATAAATATGGTGAATAAATATACTATCGAGACTCATTAGATAATTTGATTTATTTCAAATGTATATGGAATATGTGTCATTAAGTAATAGTCTTTAAACTTAGTTTCTTAGTGATGAAGTAACCTAAGATTTGGTGATGGAGAATTAGAAAATACTGAAACTGTTTACATCTATTATACCATAATACAATATGAATATGATGGATAAATATACTATCGAGACTCATTAGATAATTTGAATTATTTCAAATGTATATGGAATATGTATCATTAAGTTTTAGTCTTTTAACTTAGTTTGTTAGTGATGAAGTAACCTAAGATTTGGTGATGGAGAATTAGAAAATACTGAAACTGTTTACATCTAATATACCATAATACAATATAGATATGGTGAATAAATATAGTATCGAGACTCATTAGATAATTTGAATTATTTCAAATGTATATGGAATATATGTCATTAAGTAATAGTCTTTTAACTTAGTTTCTTAGTGAAGAAGTAACCTAAAATTTGGTTATGGAGAAGAAGGAAAATACTGAAATTGTTTACATCTATTATACCATAATACAATATGAATATCGTGAATAAATATACTATCGAGACTCATTAGATAATTTAAATTATTTCAAATGTATATGGAATATGTGTCATTAAGTAATAGTATTTTAACTTTGTTTCTTAGTGATGAAGTAACCTAAAATTTGGTGATGGAGAAGAAGAAAAATATTGAAATTGTTTACATCTATTATACCATAATATAATATGAATATGGTGAATAAATATACTATCGAGACTCATTATATAATTTGAATTATTTTCAATGTATATAAAATATGTGTCATCAATTAATAGTCTTTAAACTTAGTTTCTTAGTGATGAAGTAACCTAAAATTTGGTTATGGAGAAGAAAAAAATACTGAAATTGTTTACATCTATTATACCATAATACAATATGAATATCGTGAATAAATATACTATCGAGACTCATTAGATAATTTGAATTATTTCAAATGTATATGGAATATGTGTCATTAAGTAATAGTCTTTTAACTTAGTTTCTTAGTGATGAACTAACCTAAGAATTGGTGATGGAGAATTAGAAAATACTGAAACTGTTTACATGTATTATACCATAATACAATATGAATATGGTGAATAAATATACTATCGAGACTCATTAGATAATTTGAATTATTTCAAATGTATAAGGAATATGCGTCATTAATTAATAGTCTTTTAACTTAGTTTCTTAGTGACGAAGTAACCTAAGATTTGGTGATGGAGAATTAGAAAATAATGAAACTGTTTACATGTATTATACCATAATACAATATGAATATGGTGAATAAATATACTATCGAGACTCATTAGATAATTTGAATTATTTCAAATGTATATGGAAAATGTGTCATTAAGTAATAGTCTTTTAACTTAGTTTCTTAGTGATGAAGTAACCTAAGATTTTGTGATGGAGAATTAGAAAATACTGAAACTGTTTACATGTATTATACCATAATACAATATGAATATGGTGAATAAATATACTATCGAGACTCATTAGATAATTTGAATTATTTCAAATGTATATGGAATATGTGTCATTAAGTAATAGTCTTTTAACTTAGTTTCTTTGTGAAGAAGTAACCTAAAATTGGTGATGGAGAATTAGAAAATACTGAAACTGTTTACATCTATTATACCATAATACAATATGAATATGGTGAATAAATATACTATCGAGACTCATTAGATAATTTGAATTATTTCAAATGTATATGGAATATGTGTCATTAAGTAATAGTCTTTTAACTTAGTTTCTTAGTGATGAAGTAACCTAAGATTTGGTGATGGAGAATTAGAAAATACTGAAACTGTTTACATCTATTATACCATAATACAATATGAATATGGTGAATAAATATACTATCGAGACTCATTAGATAATTTGAATTATTTCAAATGTATATGGAATATGTGTCATTAAGTAATAGTCTTTTAACTTAGTTTCTTAGTGATGAAGTAACCTTAAATTTGGTGATGGAGAAGAAGAAAAATATTGAAATTGTTTACATCTATTATACCAACATACAATATGAATATGGTTGATAAATATACTATCGAGACTCATTAGATAATTTGAATCATTTCAAATGTATATGGAATATGTGTCATTAAGTAATAGTCTTTTAACTTAATTTCTTAGTGATGAAGTAACCTAAGAATTGGTGATGGAGAATTAGAAAATACTGAAACTGTTTACATCTATTATACCATAATACAATATGAATATGGTGAATAAATATACTATCTCGACTCATTAGATAATTTGAATTATTTCAAATGTATAAGGAATATGCGTCATTAATTAATAGTCTTTTAACTTAGTTTCTTAGTGATGAAGTAACCTAAGATTTGGTGATGGAGAATTAGAAAATACTGAAACTGTTTACATGTATTATACCATAATACAATATGATATGGTGAATAAATATCCTATCGAGACACATTAGATAATTTGAATTATTTCAAATGTATAAGGAATATGCGTCATTAATTAATAGTCTTTTAACTTAGTTTCTTAGTGATGAAGTAACCTAAGATTTGGTGATGGAGAATTAGAAAATACTGAAACTGTTTACATCTATTATACCATAATAAAATATGAATATGATGGATAAATATACTATCGAGACTCATTAGATAATTTGAATTATTTCAAATGTATATGGAATATGTATCATTAAGTATTAGTCTTTTAACTTAGTTTCTTAGTGATGAAGTAACCTAATATTTGGTGATGGAGAATTAGAAAATACTGAAACTGTTTACATCTAATATACCATAATACAATATAGATATGGTGAATAAATATACTATCGAGACTCATTAGATAATTTGAATTATTTCAAATGTACATGGAATATGTGTCATTAAGTAATAGTCTTTTAACTTAGTTTCTTAGTGAAGAAGTAACCTAAAATTTGGTGATGGAGAAGAAGGAAAATACTGAAATTGTTTACATCTATTATACCATAATACAATATGAATATCGTGAATAAATATACTATCGAGACTCATTAGATAATTTAAATTATTTCAAATGTATATGGAATATGTGTCATTAAGTAATAGTCTTTTAACTTTGTTTCTTAGTGATGAAGTAACCTAAAATTTGGTGATGGAGAAGAAGAAAAATATTGAAATTGTTTACATCTATTATACCATAATACAATATGAATATGGTTAGTAAATATACTATCGAGACTCATTATATAATTTGAATTATTTTCAATGTATATAAAATATGTGTCATCAATTAATAGTCTTTTAACTTAGTTTCTTAGTGATGAAGTAACCTAAAATTTGGTGATGGAGAAGAAAAAAATACTTAAATTGTTTACATCTATTATACCATAATACAATATGAATATCGTGAATAAATATACTATCGAGACTCATTAGATAATTTGAATTATTTCAAATGTATACCGAATATGTGTCATTAAGTAATAGTCTTTTAACTTAGTTTCTTAGTGATGAAGTAACCTAAGATTTGGTGATGGAGAATTAGAAAATACAGAAACTGTTTACATGTATTATACCATAATACAATATGAATATGGTGAATAAATATACTATCGAGACTCATTAGATAATTTGAATTATTTCAAATGTATAAGGAATATGCGTCATTAATTAATAGTCTTTTAACTTAGTTTCTAAGTCATGAAGTAACCTAAGATTTGGTGATGGAGAATTAGAAAATAATGAAACTGTTTACATCTAATATACCATAATACAATATAGATATGGTGAATAAATATAATATCGAGACTTATTAGATAATTTGAATTATTTCAAATGTATATGGAATATGTGTCATTAAGTAATAGTCTTTAAACTTAGTTTCTTAGTGATGAAATAACCTAAGATTTGGTGATGGAGAATTAGAAAATACTGAAACTGTTTACATCTATTATACCATAATACAATATGAATATGATGGATAAATATACTATCGAGACTCATTAGATAATTTGAATTATTTCAAATGTATATGGAATATGTGTCATTAAGTAATAGTCTTTTAACTTAGTTTCTTAATGATGAACTAACCTAAGAATTGGTGATGGAGAATTAGAAAATACTGAAACTGTTTACATCTAATATACCATAATAGAATATAGATATGGTGAATAAATATACTATCGAGACTCATTAGATAATTTGAATTATTTCAAATGTATATGGAATATGTGTGATTAAGTAATAGTCTTTTAACTTAGTTTCTTAGTGAAGAAGTAACCTAAAATTTGGTTATGGAGAAGAAGGAAAATACTGAAATTGTTTACATCTATTATACCATAATACAATATGAATATCGTGAATAAATATACTATCGAGACTCATTAGATAATTTAAATTATTTCAAATGTACATGGAATATGTGTCATTAAGTAATAGTCTTTTAACATTTGTTTCTTAGTGATGAAGTAACCTAAAATTTGGTGATGGAGAAGAAGAAACATATTGAAATTGTTTACATCTATTATACCATAATACAATATGAATATGGTGAATAAATATACTATCGAGACTCATTATATAATTTGAATTATTTTCAATGTATATAAAATATGTGTCATCAATTAATAGTCTTTTAACTTAGTTTCTTAGTGATGAAGTAACCTAAAATTTGGTGATGGAGAAGAAAAAAATACTGAAATTGTTTACATCTATTATACCATAATACAATATGAATATCGTGAATAAATATACTATCGAGACTCATTAGATAATTTGAATAATTTCAAATGTATACCGAATATGTGTCATTAAGTAATAGTCTTTTAACTTAGTTTCATAGTGATGAACTAACCTAAGAATTGGTGATGGAGAATTAGAAAATACAGAAACTGTTTACATGTATTATACCATAATACAATATGAATATGGTGAATAAATATCCTATCGAGACTCATTAGATAATTTGAATTATTTCAAATGTAAAAGGAATATGCGTCATTAATTAATAGTCTTTTAACTTAGTTTCTTAGTGATGAAGTAACCTAAGATTTGGTGATGGAGAATTAGAAAATACTGAAACTGTATACATCTATTATACCATAATACAATATGAATATGATGGATAAATATACTATCGAGACTCATTAGATAAATTGAATTATTTCAAATGTATATGGAATATGTATCATTAAGTATTAGTCTTTTAACTTAGTTTCTTAGTGATGAAGTAACCTAAGATTTGGTGATGGAAAATTAGAAAATACTGAAACTGTTTACATCTAATATACCATAATACAATATAGATATGGTGAATAAATATACTATCTATACTCATTAGATAATTTGAAATATTTCAAATGTATATGGAATATGTGTCATTAAGTAATAGTCTTTTAACTTAGTTTCTTAGTGAAGAAGTAACCTAAAATTTGGTGATGGAGAAGAAGGAAAATACTGAAATTGTTTACATCTATTATACCATAATACAATATGAATATTGTGAATAAATATACTATCGAGACTCATTAGATAATTTAAATTATTTCAAATGTATATGGAATATGTGTCATTAAGTAATAGTCTTTTAACTTTGTTTCTTAGTGATGAAGTAACCTAAAATTTTGTGATGGAGAAGAAGAAAAATATTGAAATTGTTTACATCTATTATACCATAATACAATATGAATATGGTGAATAAATATACTATCGAGACTCATTATATAATTTGAATTATTTTCAATGTATATAAAATATGTGTCATCAATTAATAGTCTTTTAACTTAGTTTCTTAGTGATGAAGTAACCTAAAATTTGGTGATGGAGAAGAAAAAAATACTGAAATTGTTTACATCTATTATACCATAATACAATATGAATATCGTGAATAAATATACTATCGAGACTCATTAGATAATTTGAATTATTTCAAATGTATACCGAATATGTGTCATTAAGTAATAGTCTTTTAACTTAGTTTCTTAGTGATGAAGTAACCTAAGATTTGGTGATGGAGAATTAGAAAATACAAAAACTGTTTACATGTATTATACCATAATACAATATGAATATGGTGAATAAATATACTATCGAGACTCATTGGATAATTTGAATTATTTCAAATGTATAAGGAATATGTGTCATTAATTAATAGTCTTTTAACTTAGTTTCTAAGTGATGAAGTAACCTAAGATTTGGTGATAGAGAATTAGAAAATAATGAAACTGTTTACATCTAATATACCATAATACAACATAGATATGGTGAATAAATATACTATCGAGACTCATTAGATAATTTGAATTATTTCAAATGTATATGGAATATGTGTCATTAAGTAATAGTCTTTTAACTTTGTTTCTTAGTGAAGAAGTAACCTAAAATTTGGTTATGGAGAAGAAGGAAAATACTGAAATTGTTTACATCTATTATACCATAATACAATATGAATATCGTGAATAAATATACTATCGAGACTCATTAGATAATTTAAATTATTTCAAATGTATATGGAATATGTGTCATTAAGTAATAGTCTTTTAACTTAGTTTCTTAGTGATGAAGTAACCTAAAATTTGGTGATGGAGAAGAAAAAAATACTGAAATTGTTTACATCTATTATACCATAATACAATATGAATATCGTGAATAAATATACTATCGAGACTCATTAGATAATTTGAATTATTTCAAATGTATACCGAATATGTGTCATTAAGTAATGGTCTTTTAACTTAGTTTCTTAGTGATGAACTAACCTAAGAATTGGTGATGGAGAATTAGAAAATACAGAAACTGTTTACAGGTATTATACCATAATACAATATGAATATGGTGAATAAATATACTATCGAGACTCATTAGATAATTTGAATTATTTCAAATGTATAAGGAATATGCGTCATTAGTTAATAGTCTTTTAACTTAGTTTCTTAGTGGTGAAGTAACCTAAGATTTGGTGATGGAGAATTAGAAAATAATGAAACTGTTTACATCTAATATACCATAATACAATATAGATATGGTGAATAAATATACTATCGAGACTCATTAGATAATTTGAATTATTTCAAATGTATATGGAATATGTGTCATTAAGTAATAGTCTTTTAACTTAGTTTCTTAGTGAAGAAGTAACCTAAAATTTGGTTATGGAGAAGAAGGAAAATACTGAAATTGTTTACATCTATATTATACCATAATACAATATGAATATGGTGAATAAATATACTATCGAGACTCATTATATAATTTGAATTATTTTCAATGTATATAAAATATGTGTCATCAATTAATAGTCTTTTAACTTAGTTTCTTAGTGATGAAGTAACCTAAAATTTGGTGATGGAGAAGAAAAAAATACTGAAATTGTTTACATCTATTATACCATAATACAATATGAATATCGTGAATAAATATACTATCGAGACTCATTATATAATTTGAATTATTTTCAATGTATATAAAATATGTGTCATCAATTAATAGTCTTTTAACTTAGTTTCTTAGTGATGAAGTAACCTAAAATTTGGTGATGGAGAAGAAAAAAATACTGAAATTGTTTACATCTATTATACCATAATACAATATGAATATCGTGAATAAATATACTATCGAGACTCATTAGATAATTTGAATTATTTCAAATGTATACCGAATATGTGTCATTAAGTAATGGTCTTTTAACTTAGTTTCTTAGTGATGAACTAACCTAAGAATTGGTGATGGAGAATTAGAAAATACAGAAACTGTTTACAGGTATTATACCATAATACAATATGAATATGGTGAATAAATATACTATCGAGACTCATTAGATAATTTGAATTATTTCAAATGTATAAGGAATATGCGTCATTAGTTAATAGTCTTTTAACTTAGTTTCTTAGTGATGAAGTAACCTAAGATTTGGTGATGGAGAATTAGAAAATAATGAAACTGTTTACATCTAATATACCATAATACAATATAGATATGGTGAATAAATATACTATCGAGACTCATTAGATAATTTGAATTATTTCAAATGTATATGGAATATGTGTCATTAAGTAATAGTCTTTTAACTTAGTTTCTTAGTGAAGAAGTAACCTAAAATTTGGTTATGGAGAAGAAGGAAAATACTGAAATTGTTTACATCTATTATACCATAATACAATATGAATATCGTGAAGAAATATACTATCGAGACTCATTAGATAATTTAAATTATTTCAAATGTACATGGAATATGTGTCATTAAGTAATAGTCTTTTAACTTTGTTTCTTAGTGATGAAGTAACCTAAAATTTGGTGATGGAGAAGAAGAAAAATATTGAAATTGTTTACATCTATTATACCATAATACAATATGAATATGGTGAATAAATATACTCTCGAGACTCATTATATAATTTGAATTATTTTCAATGTATATAAAATATGTGTCATCAATTAATAGTCTTTTAACTTAGTTTCTTAGTGATGAAGTAACCTAAAATTTGGTGATGGAGAAGAAAAAAATACTGAAATTGTTTACATCTATTATACCATAATACAATATGAATATCGTGAATAAATATACTATCGAGACTCATTAGATAATTTGAATTATTTCAAATGTATACCGAATATGTGTCATTAATTAGTAGTCTTTTAACTTAGTTTCTTAGTGATGAACTAACCTAAGAATTGGTGATGGAGAATTAGAAAATACAGAAACTGTTTACATGTATTATACCATAATACAATATGAATATGGTGAATAAATATCCTATCGAGACTCATTAGATAATTTGAATTATTTCAAATGTATAAGGAATATGCGTCATTAATTAATAGTCTTTTAACTTAGTTTCTTAGTGATGAAGTAACCTAAGATTTGGTGATGGAGAATTAGAAAATACTGAAACTGTTTACATCTATTATACCATAATACAATATGAATATGATGGATAAATATACTATCGAGACTCATTAGATAAATTGAATTATTTCAAATGTATATGGAATATGTATCATTAAGTATTAGTCTTTTAACTTAGTTTCTTAGTGATGAAGTAACCTAAGATTTGGTGATGGAAACTTAGAAAATACTGAAACTATTTACATCTAATATACCATAATACAATATAGATATGGTGAATAAATATACTATCTAGACTCATTAGATAATTTGAAATATTTCAAATGTATATGGAATATGTGTCATTAAGTAATAGTCTTTTAACTTAGTTTCTTAGTGAAGAAGTAACCTAAAATTTGGTGATGGAGAAGAAGGAAAATACTGAAATTGTTTACATCTATTATACCATAATACAATATGAATATCGTGAATAAATATACTATCGAGACTCATTAGATAATTTAAATTATTTCAAATGTATATGGAATATGTGTCATTAAGTAATAGTCTTTTAACTTTGTTTCTTAGTGATGAAGTAACCTAAAATTTTGTGATGGAGAAGAAGAAAAATATTGAAATTGTTTACATCTATTATACCATAATACAATATGAATATGGTGAATAAATATACTATCGAGACTCATTATATAATTTGAATTATTTTCAATGTATATAAAATATGTGTCATAAATTAATAGTCTTTTAACTTAATTTCTTAGTGATGAAGTAACCTAAAATTTGGTGATGGAGAAGAAAAAAAATACTGAAATTGTTTACATCTATTATACCATAATACAATATGAATATCGTGAATAAATATACTATCGAGACTCATTAGATAATTTGAATTATTTCAAATGTATACCGAATATGTGTCATTAAGTAATAGTCTTTTAACTTAGTTTCTTAGTGATGAAGTAACCTAAGATTTGGTGATGGAGAATTAGAAAATACAGAAACTGTTTACATGTATTATACCATAATACAATATGAATATGGTGAATAAATATACTATCGAGACTCATTGGATAATTTGAATTATTTCAAATGTATAAGGAATATGTGTCATTAATTAATAGTCTTTTAACTTAGTTTCTAAGTGATGAAGTAACCTAAGATTTGGTGATGGAGAATTAGAAAATAATGAAACTGTTTACATCTAATATACCATAATACAACATAGATATGGTGAATAAATATACTATCGAGACTCATTAGATAATTTGAATTATTTCAAATGTATATGGAATATGTGTCATTAAGTAATAGTCTTTTAACTTAGTTTCTTAGTGAAGAAGTAACCTAAAATTTGGTGATGGAGAAGAAGGAAAATACTGAAATTGTTTACATCTATTATACCATAATACAATATGAATATCGTGAATAAATATACTATCGAGACTCATTAGATAATTTAAATTATTTCAAATGTATATGGAATATGTGTCATTAAGTAATAGTCTTTTAACTTTGTTTCTTAGTGATGAAGTAACCTAAAATTTTGTGATGGAGAAGAAGAAAAATATTGAAATTGTTTACATCTATTATACCATAATACAATATGAATATGGTGAATAAATATACTATCGAGACTCATTATATAATTTGAATTATTTTCAATGTATATAAAATATGTGTCATCAATTAATAGTCTTTTAACTTAGTTTCTTAGTGATGAAGTAACCTAAAATTTGGTGATGGAGAAGAAAAAAATACTGAAATTGTTTACATCTATTATATCATAATACAATATGAATATAGTGAATAAATATACTATCGAGACTCATTAGATAATTTGAATTATTTCAAATGTATACCGAATATGTGTCATTAAGTAATAGTCTTTTAACTTAGTTTCTTAGTGATAAACTAACCTAAGAATTGGTGATGGAGAATTAGAAAATACAGAAACTGTTTACATGTATTATACCATAATACAATATGAATATGGTGAATAAATATACTATCGAGACTCATTAGATAATTTGAATTATTTCAAATGTATCTGGAATATGTGTCATTAAGTAATAGTCTTTTAACTTAGTTTCTTAGTGATGAAGTAACCAAAGATTTGGTGATGGAGAATTAGAAAATACTGAAACTATTTACATGTATTATACCATAATACAATATGAATATGGTGAATAAATATACTATCGAGACTCATTAGATAATTTGAATTATTTCAAATGTATAAGGAATATGTGTCATTAATTAATAGTCTTTTAACTTAGTTTCTTAGTGATGAAGTAACCAAAGATTTGGTGATGGAGAATTAGAAAATAATGAAATTGTTTACATGTATTATACCATAATACAATATGAATATGGTGAATAAATATACTATCGAGACTCATTAGATAATTTGAATTATTTCAAATGTATACGGAATATGTGTCATTAAGTAATAGTCTTTTAACTTAGTTTCTTAGTGATGAAGTAACCTAAGATTTGGTGATGGAGAATTAGAAAATACTGAAACTGTTTACATCTAATATACCATAATATAATATAAATATGGTGAATAAATATACTATCGAGACTCATTAGATAATTTGAATTATTTCAAATGTATCTGGAATATGTGTCATTAAGTAATAGTCTTTTAACTTAGTTTCTTAGTGATGAAGTAACCTAAGATTTGGTGATGGAGAATTTGAAAATACTGAAATTGTTTACATCTATTATACCATAATACAATATGAATATGGTGAATAAATATACTATCGAGACACATTAGATAATTTGAATTATTTCAAATGTATATGAAATATGTGTCATTAAGTAATAGTATTTTAACTTAGTTTCTTAGTGATGAAGTAACCTAAAATTTGGTGATGGAGAAGAAGAAAAATATTGAAATTGTTTACATCTATTATACCATAATACAATATGAATATGGTGGATAAATATACTATCGAGACTCATTAGATAATTTGAATCATTTCAAATGTATATGGAATATGTGTCATTAAGTAATAGTCTTTTAACTTAGTTTCTTAGTGATGAAGTAAACTAAAATTTGGTGATGGAGAATTAGAAAATACTGAAACTGTTTACATCTATTATACCATAATACAATATAAATATGGTGAATAAATATACTACCGAGACTCATTAGATAATTTGAATTATTTCAAATGTAAATGGAATATGTGTCATTAAGTAATAGTCTTTAAACTTAGTTTCTTAGTGATGAAGTAACCTAAGATTTGGTGATGGAGAATTAGAAAATACTGAAACTGTTTACATCTATTATACCATAATACAATATGAATATGATGGATAAATATACTATCGAGACTCATTAGATAATTTGAATTATTTCAAATGTATATGGAATATGTATCATTAAGTTTTAGTCTTTAAACTTAGTTTCTTAGTGATGAAGTAACCTAAGATTTGGTGATGGAGAATTAGAAAATACTGAAACTGTTTACATCTAATATACCATAAAATAATATAAATATGGTGAATAAATATACTATCGAGACTCATTAGATAATTTGAATTATTTCAAATGTATATGGAATATGTGTCATTAAGTAATAGTCTTTTAACTTAGTTTCTTAGTGAAGAAGTAACCTAAAATTTGGTTATGGAGAAGAAGGAAAATACTGAAATTGTTTACATCTATTATACCATAATACAATATGAATATCGTGAATAAATATACTATCGAGACTCATTAGATAATTTAAATTATTTCAAATGTATATGGAATATGTGTCATTAAGTAATAGTCTTTTAACTTAGTTTCTTAGTGATGAAGTAACCTAAAATTTTGTGATGGAGAAGAAAAAAATACTGAAATTGTTTACATCTATTATACCATAATACAATATGAATATCGTGAATAAATATACTATCGAGACTCATTAGATAATTTGAATTATTTCAAATGTATACCGAATATGTGTCATTAAGTAATGGTCTTTTAACTTAGTTTCTTAGTGATGAACTAACCTAAGAATTGGTGATGGAGAATTAGAAAATACAGAAACTGTTTACAGGTATTATACCATAATACAATATGAATATGGTGAATAAATATACTATCGAGACTCATTAGATAATTTGAATTATTTCAAATGTATAAGGAATATGCGTCATTAGTTAATAGTCTTTTAACTTAGTTTCTTAGTGATGAAGTAACCTAAGATTTGGTGATGGAGAATTAGAAAATAATGAAACTGTTTACATCTAATATACCATAATACAATATAGATATGGTGAATAAATATACTATCGAGACTCATTAGATAATTTGAATTATTTCAAATGTATATGGAATATGTGTCATTAAGTAATAGTCTTTTAACTTAGTTTCTTAGTGAAGAAGTAACCTAAAATTTGGTTATGGAGAAGAAGGAAAATACTGAAATTGTTTACATCTATATTATACCATAATACAATATGAATATCGTGAATAAATATACTATCGAGACTCATTAGATAATTTAAATTATTTCAAATGTATATGGAATATGTGTCATTAAGTAATAGTCTTTTAACTTTGTTTCTTAGTGATGAAGTAACCTAAAATTTGGTGATGGAGAAGAAGAAAATTATTGAAATTGTTTACATCTATTATACCATAATACAATATGAATATGGTGAATAAATATACTATCGAGACTCATTATATAATTTGAATTATTTTCAATGTATATAAAATATGTGTCATCAATTAATAGTCTTTTAACTTAGTTTCTTAGTGATGAAGTAACCTAAAATTTGGTGATGGAGAAGAAAAAAATACTGAAATTATTTACATCTATTATACCATAATACAATATGAATATAGTGAATAAATATACTATCGAGACTCATTAGATAATTTGAATTATTTCAAATGTATACCGAATATGTGTCATTAAGTAATAGTCTTTTAACTTAGTTTCTTAGTGATAAACTAACCTAAGAATTGGTGATGGAGAATTCGAAAATACAGAAACTGTTTACATTTATTATACCATAATACAATATGAATATGGTGAATAAATATAGTATCGAGACTCATTAGATAATTTGAATTATTTCAAATGTATCTGGAATATGTGTCATTAAGTAATAGTCTTTTTAACTTAGTTTCTTAGTGATGAAGTAACCAAAGATTTGGTGATGGAGAATTAGAAAATACTGAAACTATTTACATGTATTATACCATAATACAATATGAATATGGTGAATAAATATACTATCGAGACTCATTAGATAATTTGAATTATTTCAAATGTATAAGGAATATGTGTCATTAATTAATAGTCTTTTAACTTAGTTTCTTAGTGATGAAGTAACCAAAGATTTGGTGATGGAGAATTAGAAAATAATGAAATTGTTTACATGTATTATACCATAATACAATATGAATATGGTGAATAAATATACTATCGAGACTCATTAGATAATTTGAATTATTTCAAATGTATACGGAATATGTGTCATTAAGTAATAGTCTTTTAACTTAGTTTCTTAGTGATGAAGTAACCTAAGATTTGGTGATGGAGAATTAGAAAATACTGAAACTGTTTACATCTAATATACCATAATATAATATAAATATGGTGAATAAATATACTATCGAGACTCATTAGATAATTTGAATTATTTCAAATGTATCTGGAATATGTGTCATTAAGTAATAGTCTTTTAACTTAGTTTCTTAGTGAAGAAGTAACCTAAAATTTGGTTATGGAGAAGAAGGAAAATACTGAAATTGTTTACATCTATTATACCATAATACAATATGAATATCGTGAATAAATATACTATCGAGACTCATTAGATAATTTGAATTATTTCAAATGTATATGGAATATGTGTCATTAAGTAATAGTATTTTAACTTAGTTTCTTAGTGATGAAGTAACCTAAAATTTGGTGATGGAGAAGAAGAAAAATATTGAAATTGTTTACATCTATTATACCATAATACAATATAAATATGGTGGATAAATATACTATCGAGACTCATTAGATAATTTGAATCATTTCAAATGTATATGGAATATGTGTCATTAAGTAATAGTCTTTTAACTTAGTTTCTTAGTGATGAAGTAAACTAAAATTTGGTGATGGAGAATTAGAAAATACTGAAACTGTTTACATCTATTATACCATAATACAATATAAATATGATGAATAAATATACTACCGAGACTCATTAGATAATTTGAATTATTTCAAATGTAAATGGAATATGTGTCATTAAGTAATAGTCTTTAAACTTAGTTTCTTAGTGATGAAGTAACCTAAGATTTGGTGATGGAGAATTAGAAAATACTGAAACTGTTTACATCTATTATACCATAATACAATATGAATATGATGGATAAATATACTATCGAGACTCATTAGATAATTTGAATTATTTCAAATGTATATGGAATATGTATCATTAAGTTTTAGTCTTTAAACTTAGTTTCTTAGTGATGAA